>CAUZXH010000217.1:0-14619 GCA_963584085.1 Pyrausta aurata
TCATACAAACGGACGAAACGCCTCGATTTCGGCATGCGTTCGGCATGCAGACGACTGTGCCGCAGTGACGGACGGACGGTGCGTTGGTTTTTTAACATCAACCGCGCGATTTTTTTCTCTAAAAATAAGTTTAAGTAAGTACATAGTTAATATGGCGAGTAGGATATAAATTGTGCTCCATATTTACGAACTGAACTTGTAATAAAACGATTATATTAGAATGATTTTTTAAACTTTAAATTTAATATAAATAAAGCATTATGTATGTACATCTCAGTCGAAGACCGATTTGTTATTCAAAACAATCATGTCTTTTCATTATTTATTTATTTTATTTATTATTTAAAAACTTTATTGCACAAATAAAAGTGTACAAAAGGTAGACTTAATGCTAAAAACATTATAATTATCTAGTCATCAAATAACGACACGCAATTTTATTGAACACTACTTATGTTCAATTCAAAAAGTATTTTATTTTGTTTATAGTAAGTAAGTTAGTGACTGAATGAGGATGCTTTCCTCATCCAGTCACTAACTTACTTACTATAAACACTGTTTCGTGATCGCTAGTTTAACTCGACACTTTTTAAAAAGCCGTTACCATCAGTTGAATAATTACGACTGTGCATGTTTTGATCGAAGGATACTGGACTGTATGGCTATTAATAATAAAGTACTTTTGGTTAAGGTATTTTTGGATCAAAGCACGTGTCCTTATTATTCAACCAATGTTAACGACTTTTATTTACCCATTGGTTCAGTTAACTATCAATCACGAAACGGGCTCTTAGTAAGCCACAATTTCTTCCTCGAAGAAAAAATAGAATAAAATAGCCATTCTGAAATATGGTAAAGGTAGTTTTTCTTCAAAACACACAATCGTAAAATTTCAACCACTGTAACGTAACTTTTTCGTTACTGTGCTGTCGCTGATGAAATTGGGCCTTAGACTTAACTTATGTGCTCTCTTCATTCTGACGGGTATACATGCACAGATACCTGTTACCTATTCTCTCTTGACTCTTATACCTTCCTGAAAGAAAATACTTGTTCTATGAATATTGTTGAAAGGTCATGTTAGAAGTGGTTCTGTTTCGAGCTGCAGACCGCGCGGAACAGAACAATAATATATGCCCATCGCGCATACTTGGCAGTCGTTCAATGATGCGCGCGCGCATATCATATTTGAGAGTGACTAGTTGCGACGCCGCTGATTTTTGCTGACGAAATTTTGTATACTATATGAAAAATGTGATGCGGCCAGACCTGCCGGCCTCAATGGTAAGGAAAGTTTCGTAATCTTAATATACATCTAAAATATAAAAATGAATCGCAAAATGTATTGGTAAGCGCATAACTCAACAACGCCTGAACCACTTTAGCCAATTCTTTTTTTTAAATGTTTGTTGAAGTTCAGGAATAATTTTACGGCAAAGGAAAAATTCGAATAATTTCCAGAAACACTCTTTAGAGTGTCACGGTAAACAGTCCTTTTCTTTTTCCCATACAAACGTTTTTTAACTAAAACGTCAAACGTAAAAAGTCAAGGAAGATAATAATTATCCATAAAACGGAGCCGGGGCGGGACGGGGCTGGGGGCGAAACGAAGTTCGCTGGGACCGCTAGTACATAATATATATACATAGGTCAATCGGCAGGCATCAAGTTTATCCACGACATATTTTAATAAATGATAGCAGCACGGGAGTCTTGGGAGAGGCGTTCATTGCTTGTTGACTGTGATAAAAGATTGCTGTCGCTGTTATTTATATCTACAATCTTGATTGGCTTTTATGAACGAGTTTAAAAAATAAAAGGTCAATTATGCAAGACTAGATAAATGACAAATAAATATTTGAAATACGCAGTTTGCTAAAACCAATTCCTAGAATCACTGTCTCTTATATTTTATTTATACTTAAACATATTATTATGTCATTTATTTAAAATTATTATTTGTGAAACATAGAGACATTATGGTATAGATATGAATAACATAGGTAGACACAAAAACTAATTAAGTTTCCTCAGACTAATCCACTTCATTTAGAGTAAACAAAACCTACTATTATAAAAATATTAACATTTCAAAAATAATTAAAAAGAAAAACCGGCTAAGTGCGAGTCGGACCCGCGCACTGAGGGTTCCGTGCCACGCTTAACTGAATTTGGGGTCCACTTACTTCCACCTAAAGAAACATCACAATATTTTTTGACCGCAAAAATAACTTTGTTTTTCATAGTAGTTGTATGAATGACAAAGTTATATTTGCGGTTAAGGAAAATGTGCAATATCTTAAAAACTACTAGTTCGATCTCATTCAAACCAATTTTCGTTGGAAGTTTTTGTTGAGATCTACCTACTCTTTATAACTTTGTCACTCTTTTTAGGGTTCCGTAGCCGAATGGCAAAAAACGGAACCCTTATAGTTTCGTCAAGTCTGTCTGTCTGTCTGTCTGTCTGTCAGTCCGTATGTCACAGCCACTTTATTTAAGGGGTTTACACGATATTTAAGGGGGCATACATGAAACTAAATCCTTAAAAAAAATTTATACTCAAACCTATACGTGTGGGGTGTCTATGGATAGGTCTTTCAAAATGACATTGAGGATTCTAAAACCATTTTTTCTAAAAGTCTAACGTTTGAGATATAGACGCTTCCAAAGTGGTAAAATAGGCGTCCCCCCCATCTAACTTTTGAACTAAGGTAGGGAAAATTTTGAAAAAATATATGGTGTAGATCTCAACATAAACTTGTAACGAAAATTGGTTTGAGCGAAATCGAACTAGTAGTTTCTGAGATATAGCACATTTTTATCAACCGCAAATATAACTTTGTCTTTTATACTAACACTATGAAAAAGAAAGTTATATTTGCGGTCAACAAAGTATTGTGGTATTTTGGCTAAGTGGAAGTAAGAATTCAGTTAAAGTTGTCACGGAACCCTCAGTGCGCGAGTCCGACTCGCACTTGGCCGGTTTTTTAAATTGAATTGAAATAAAGTTGAAGCAAATATATCAACTGTTCTCCTTGAAACCTGTCATTATGACTGCGGCAAGTACGTGGCAGGAAAGTGTTGCAAACGTATTGAGAGATTTACACATTGTTAGTACTAGATACAATAAATACTACATTGTTTTTCGCACATTATTCAAAGTTTTACAGCATTTAATCCTTTTATAATGGAATGATTTCAATTTCAAATTCAAATTCAAAATCTTTATTTCAATTTAGGTCATGAAATGACACTTATGAACGTCAAAATATACAGTGAAAAAAATAAAAATAAATGTGCCTGAAAGGGCCGAAACATGTCTCCTTATCTTTTGGGCCCTACCAGCGCTTCGAGACAGAACACAGACAATTAGGCAAGTGCTGAGAAGAAACGCCGGAACAAACTCAGTCACCACTAGCTGCCGTAAAATCAAAATCATCAAAGGTAAGTACATCAGTCGGTGCAGGCTGGACGGACCACACATTCGTGTCGTTTAGATAGTCTTGAACCTTATAATAGCCTTTAGACATAAGCGTGTTTTTAACGTGTTTCTTAAATTTATCAACCGGCAATTCGACAAGATTGTGTGGTATATTATTAAATTTCAAATTGGGACCAATACCTTTATAGCCATTGTTCAAACGAGGCTTTGTGATAGAACACTTTTTATGACAGTGCATTTGTAACACGTTCTATTCATGAGATCGTACGTCGATATTGACATCATGACAGTGTATTAATAGTGTGTCATCGCGTCACTCGTTGCGCGCGCGCAGTCACCCTCGGGAACCGTTATCACTCCGTGTCTGATGATAGCATTGATAGCTGATAACGCGCGCAAACAGAAACGCCGTCGCTCATTTCCTCATTTCTGCGACAGTTAGCGCGGTAATTTACCAAATTAAGTAATGGCTTTTCAGCGGTACTCAAACACGATAGATTTAGGTATATGTAGTACTAAAAAGGTTTGATGATCCGTCCATAGTCATGGTAAAGTTACGTTACCAGCAGTTGAATATTTACGATTGTGTGTGTTCCAAAGAAAACATACCTTAACTCACCCATATGGTAATTAAAATAGCCATCCTGACATTTGATTAGGGTATTTTTTTAAGAGGCCCTAATATGGCACTTGTCGAAGCTTTATACTTTACAATAATGTCACCCTTTCAGTAATTTTTACTTTTTACTTGGTGTTTTTTATGTAAATTGTAATAAATAAGATGTATCAGTTTAAAGCTTGTCTCTGGAACCACTGAAAATAATTTGCAGTTGTTTTACAATTGACATAGGTTGGCTCCTTTCATACACATCTAAGTTATTATATTCAGTGCTTTCACTTTTGAAAACTAGCAGCCCATGGCAAATCACGATTTTATGCAGGGCACATCACGCATGTCTTTGTTACATGTTAAGAAATATATTTTTCATGTTAGTCCAATCAATACGTGACCGTTCCGTTTGTTAAATTAAGTCCTTTTACTTAATATCCTTTAATTTTCGTTAAATGCAAGTTAAACGTAATCATCATCGTCTTCGTTGAAGAAGTCCAAATTCTGTGTAAAAAACTAGCATTTTTATTAGGTACTAATTTGTATAATATTATTTTTAACTCGTTCCGGGACAGTGAACGCCTTCAGGCGTGAAAACAATAAAACATCTATTGTGTCTGAAATAGTGTCCCGGAACGTGTTAAGATAAGTAGTGCTAACCATAAAATGCAATCCAGTCTCCAGTCAGTAAGAAGTAAATTGCAAACCATTTATTTATTTATAATAAATTATGTTTTTTATTAATAAAAATAGTTTCCATAATCGTAATGCAACGTCGATGCATGTTAGCCTGTTTGCTCCATTCATGACATTACAATAAAGATGCAAAGTGGCCGCGCCGCTGCTGCGCTGTGAGCGCATTTCAAAGTCGTTCTTTTCACTAATGCTTCACGCAGCGGGCTGCTCAGCGCTCAGCAAGGCGGCCGTTACTCACTTTGTTGTGGTCGGCTCGCCTTCGAACATTATGTAAATTATGTCACACCGATATTAGGTCCGTGTAAATGGTGGACTCGTAGCGACATCTGTGCGTCGGCGGACGCGACCGGCATGCCCTTCGCGGCACCGTCACGTGCGATTTGCAGCGGCTGCATTACCGACACCCCGCAGGCGCCAATCCTAGCGGGTGCAGCTTTGTCGACCGCACCGCCTCCGCCAATCACGATCCACAATACTTCGGTCATAGTGCGCACATGTGACCGGCCACTATTTATTATCACTTTCCATTTTAAAATAAACTTTACATGTTTATAACTTTCCCTGAAACTTTGTTTGGAGTACTTTAAATATATTTATATTCGTGTATTCGAAATAAATAAAAACTGAAAGGTGATTATGAGCCGGAAAGGTGAGTCTGAATAAAATTAAATTTCCTTATTTAGCAACGAGACTACTAGCGCCACCACTGCAACAGACGGCAAAAGTGAAAACTGCTTAAATAATTTAAAAGCAACCTGTACCAGCTCGAACCAATCCGAGAGCGCGTTTTCATTGTAAAGTCATAGATGGCGTTCAAGTAGAATCACCTCATTTTAATTCTACAGCAACTGCGGAAAATACTGATCAAATGAAGTACCACAATACACCGTTACTCTTTACATGTCGGTGTTAAACGAAATGAATATTTTACTTTCAATGATTTATGTACTACAGTACTGTAGTTAATAATAGTTCTATAGAAGCAGTCAATTATTTTATGAGCCATAAAAATACTCGGTTAATTATAACCATAAATCCGTGATATTCTTAATCTATCAATAAGTGGTGTTATAAATTCATTAGATACATTTATCGCGGCTCGACTATGGATGGGATTCGGGTTCTATGTTTGACGCTTGTTCTTTTTTAAATTATGTTCATTAATATCGTCACCAATTAAATTGGTGATTGTACTTCTATCGCTCTAAAATTCTTCCCACATAATTTGTTAATACTAGAACTAGAAGACGTAGAAATGTATTTTAGTTTAATATGGTTTTTACTATGCAAAAGATTTTTTGAATGTTAGAGTGTGTAAATTACCGCCTTTACTTGGTTTATTAATTTGGAACGTGCACGACAGTAGCGCCATCTTAAAACGCAACTTTCATTTTAGAGGCAGTTAGTACAGGCAGAAGTGGGGAAAATGCATATCCTTGGCTTAAAATAGCTCCGATTACACATATAGATATGCCTAAGTAGATTCATCAATACATACTTATTTACCAAGCTTAAAAAGTTTGTTTGTTTGAGCGCACTAATATTATGAACTACTGGTTCGATTTGAAGAGTAATAATAGTTTTTTACGCAGAAGGCTATTAAATTATCTATTAAAACATAAGGTTCGGGCACAGAGTAAATTGGAAACGAACGAATGAAGTTGCGGAGATTGCAAGTGATTTCACATACCTTTGTGTGTAAGTAAGTATACATAAAGTATATTAATTTGAATAGCCTCCGGGTTATATTTAACTAAATAACATATTATTATGAAAATATTTTATAGACTGACACGAGCACAAAATTTTAGTTCGAATATAATTAAATAAGTTTTAATTACTTAATTCTAATTGTATTCTAATTTAATTATTGTCATTTTTTTTTTAAACTCCATGACATGTGTATTAATATTAATAATTATGACTTGGATATTTTTTTTAATTGTAAAAATATGTGTACAC
This sequence comes from Pyrausta aurata, assembly GCA_963584085.1. NCBI lineage: Eukaryota > Metazoa > Arthropoda > Insecta > Lepidoptera > Crambidae > Pyrausta > Pyrausta aurata. The sequence continues at coordinate 6,711 of CAUZXH010000217.1, forward strand.
GTATTTGCATGCTATTAGTTCATAGCTGAAAAAGTTGAGCTTACTGTAGAATTAACAATCATTTATGTATCCTTTTTCATAAGCAAATAAATGCATTTCATTTCATTTCATTTTCATTTCATTTCATTTCATTTCCAAATCCCAACATAACAGAATGACAACTACTACTTACGACACATAAAGCTTCTTTCTTTCTCCTCTCTAAAAATGTATTTAAAATACGTTTTTCTACGTCGTCGTCATACACACGCAAGCGCTTAATTATCGTGCGCCTGTGGCGCGTAGGTACTACGTCAAGTAGCGCGGCTCTAAATAGACAATCGTGCTCTGTTGCTAGCTCCCTAGCGGTCATAGTTTCTGAAAAATTGTCTTTGTTTCACTCTCTTCTGTCACAAAATTTTTTTTTGTAACTTTTTTTCTTTTTTCATGAATGTACCAATTCAGATGATGTCTTATCATATTTTAACATGCATAAACTTACAAAAATTAGCATCCGCTTGGAAGCCAAATTAAATAAATATACATATAATCGAATATAATTTTAACTAAGTACATTTAATTCCAACAATAAATTAAATGTAAAAAGTGAATAATACTATGTAATTATTTGAATATTTGCATGCTATTTGTTAATGGCTAAATAGGCCGAACATAATATGTATTTTTTATAAACCTGTGTACCCCACTTAAAGGCAAATAAATAATTCTGATTCTGATTCTGAATGTTAACCAAAGTGGTTAAGAGAAAACCATTCTAGAACGTGCTGTCGAATACGTGATCATAAGTTTGGGAACACTAATAAAGCACGAATTCTGCCTCTATAATACTAACCACTTACTAAATCCGGTATTCACTGTGGAGCATTTACTTAATCTAGAATCATTCTTACTTTTGACGGTGATAATTTCATACAATTTATAATCAATTCATTACTCAAGGAAAGCTTTTGCGGGATTATACATTACGTAAGTGCTACTCGTCTATTTATTGCAACGCCATTTTGAAAACAAAGAATATTTGTTTACATTCCTAATAATATCAAGAAGCCATTTGTATGGCACTGAAAACTTTATTTCGGAAGGTTTTCTTTCAAGAAAAGTTTAATGTTGCAAATCTTTTTTTGTACTTGGTGAAAAGGTTAAGGTATGCTTAACCTTTTCACCACAATGCTTTTCAAGAAACCTTATATGAAAACTTTAACTTGCTTACTTCAAAATGAGTTACGTAAATGAAATACTGAATACTTAAGCGCAGAATAGTAGATTGTTATACAACGGGAGAAAATGACCCATTTTATTCGAGATGTTTCTGGAATGAAATGTGTGTTAAACTTTATTTTTTCATTTCGACTGTGAGGAAAAACATTAAAGGAGAGTCGATTCGAGAAGGGATTTCTGGGCCCTCAATGTTAGTAATTGAAGAAAAGCTTGAAAAAAAGGTTTTTTTCTATCCTTAAATACAAATAAATCTGCCGAATATCCTATACTTTAACGGAGCAATAAGAAAAACAAGATTTTTATGCATAATTTTAATAATGTTCAGTGAAGGTCTGCGAAATATTAAGATATTAATTTTCACCATTTTCATCTTATTACATCCCAGGCCCAAGTGGTTGTAGATGTCATGGTGAGACCGTGTTATGTAGTTCAGCGAGAAAGGAAATCTCAAGTTTTTGCACAAAATTACAGTTGATTTACAATACTCAAAAACATCTAACACGATTAAAAAGAGTAACGGGACAAATACATGACAATAGAGTACAAAAAAGCAGACGATATCAAATAATTAAAATCCTTGTAAAAAATGTCGATTGATTTTTTTCCTCAGATAATTTATTGACTAAATTAAAAAAAGTAGAAAGAGAGTGTAAAAATAAAAAAGTGTAATCTTCATATTTTGGCGGGAAGCCGAATATTTTAATTGTTGATTGAACTAAAATTAGGCAAATTGCATATTTTTAAATCCACGATTTTATTAGGTACACATGTTTTTAACTACCTACAGATGAGCAAAAACCGATCAACATTTTAGAGACAGTCAAATAAACAAACTCGTACTTATAACCAACAAAGCGATCCCAGCGAACTTCGTTTCGCCCCCAGCCCCGTCCCGCTCCGGCCCCGTTTTATGGGAATTTTCTTTGCTCTAAACCTCACGGAGCCCGAAACCTTTCCAACGAATGCAAAACCGAGGAAATCGGTTCGTGCGTTTTGGAGTTATAGCGTCAGGGAGGAAAACCTGACTTATTTTTATATAGTGGATTAGTCTTAAATAAGTATTTCATGCCTCAGGCCCATACTCTATGGTGCTCCTTGACAATGCTTTCCTCAGTACCTAGTTCTGAGTGATTTAGGTAATAACTTAGTTAGGCGTGCGCGGCAGCCCATCCTGTGTAGGCATAACCTACGCGGGGTGACGCACTCGTTACGATCACCCTAATCTTCTCGTCTCATGCTTTTTAGGGTTCCATACCCAATGGGTAAAACCTTATTCTAAGACTACGCTGCCTGTCCGTTTGTCTTTCCAAATCCAAATGAATATGAAAATTTGTAAACGCATTGTTGTTTACCTCGTCAATTTGCCGGTTTTTTAGTAACAATGTAGGGTAGGTATTTCATACGGCTTTATGGCAAAGGCGGCCGTGGGGTGCGGTATATTTCCGCTGCTTTCAAAAATTCATTTTTACTGTTCATAATTCTATAAGCTGGCGACGCTGGCGTGGATAATGCTTTACGTAAGCGGCCACCTTATTCTACACAAATTTTGATAAACATGTTATATAAAAGAAAATGATTTTTCATCTCTCCTGTTCGGAAAATAACAGTTTCCTGTGTGGAAGATAGCCGGGTGGAAAATAGCTTTTTCAGCCCTTCGGTAGAAAGTTATTCTTTTTAATTGGAATGGCATGCAGTCAAAGCTTGGGTTAAAGATAATTAAGTCACATTATGTTATTAAAATAATAATATTTTTTGCTTTGCTATGTAACATTAAAAAGCATGTTTATAACAACGATTATTCTAATTATTATAGATTTAGTTAAAGTTGGCTTTAATAAAAATATTTAGCTTCCCGCCATAAAACCAAGATGATACTTTTTTATTTTACATTGTCAGTGCCATTTTTACTTTTCTTTTGGGACTCTCTGTCTGCCTTAAATATGAGCTTTTCTAAATTTTGTACCTGACTGTGTAATCTCAGATATTCAATATTCTTAAACGCTATTGACTAATTAAATAAATACGATATGATAACGAGTAAGATAGTTCTCATAAAATAAACCATCTTATTTGTGAATCATTTCCCTTATTATATAAACATCACATGCAACCCTTTTATTTACTTCTCACCAGGACATTGTTTGCTTTAGTCATTCAGTTTCGTTTTATTTCCTTTACAGATTTCCTGAACCACGGGGCTAGTTTCAACAAAAAATACGGTCAGTACGCGCATACACTAGATATCATATACTCGTAAGTGTATTGTAGATACGCCAGCCGCTGATATAGTTCACAAGCTTAGTTTGCAAAATCTTTATGTATCTACTTCATTTTATTTTACCACCTTGTACCAGTTTTCGATGGATTTTCTTAGATGCGAGGCGTATGTACAGTAGTAACTTTATTTCTATTATTCAACAATTGTACATGTGTATCAACGATATGCGTCACAAACGGTTGTCACTAACAGGTCTCTTGTGTGTTGTCCCGATATAATACAATTTATTTCAATTTATACGAGTCGCATAGTGTAGTTTATACGAGTCGCCTTTTTAAGATTTCCCGGGATCGAATCCCAGGTCTGGCCGAAATTGTTTTTCGATCGGATGCGACCAGCAGGACGACTATCGCTACGTAAGTAACATAACCCATCGCATTTGACAATAAAGAGGGTAAAAAGCCAATATTTAGATTTAGAGGCCACACTCGGTTGAAAATATAAGATATAGATATAATTTGACTGTTGGACTTTTACTTTAACTGGTGATTTTTAAAGCTAGGAATTAAAAAATAAATTGTTTAAAAAAGTGTTTTATGATTGACAACAAAACGTTTGCAATGATGCAAAAACCAAACGTGAATCTCTACGGCTTTTATTAAATAAATAATTAATGTAACTGAAAAATCTCAAAAAACACTCTGTACTCAGAAAAATAGTAAGTGAAAAATATAAATGCATGTGGAATCCAATTGTCACCTTATGACAACTATAGGTACGAAAAACGATTATCGTTTTTCAGATCTGAAAGATTTTTATGAAATGCTTACTACGAAATGCTTCGGATCCGTATCCGAACGATTATCGTTTTGACGGATTTTGTTTTTCGTAGTAGGCCTTCAGAATCTAACAACTGTCAAAGTAACGTTAGCTGTTATGAACTTTTGATAACTGCAGCGATTTCGTGGTGTTTTTACGCTGATTTAACTGGATTATCTAACGACTTAGCGTGTTTCCCGGGCTGACCCGTATGTAAAGTAGGCCATAAAATCATTGTACGGGAAATGACATTCACCTAAGGTAATTATTATCCTAAAAGTCTTAAAAAATTTTTTTTGGTGCGTTTCCACAGAAGCCAAATATAATAGGTGACTTTTTTGCTTGTCAAATGAGCAGTATCGTATACCCGTCTCTGCTCAGTTCAATCCTAACTTTGAGAATACAGTCTAGTATAGTTTTGTTTGTCGTGTGGCATTGTGTAAATCTTGTTTGATATCGTTCATGAGCGATGCTTATCATAGTTGGGGCTGAGATTCAAAGAACTTCGCTAGTCTTATTTAAGTTCAATGCCTAGGAACACTTTATAGTCCCTAAGGAATGCGGTCGTAATAAACCTGAGCGTAACGATCAGAATTGACTTTCCTTATCTACTATTATTATATTTTTTATTACATTACCATTAGGCGTTCATCTATATTGCCATTTTTTTCATGTGGCGTTTAGTATGTATTACTTGAATGTTACAACATACCTATTAATAAAATTAACGAGTTTTAGAGGCGTAAATATGATGCTAATTGCGCCACGTGCTAACCATTTGAATGTTCATATAAACGAAATGTGTAATAAGCTCGAAGTTAGTATTGGTACGGCTTCAGAGCCTCTATTTAGATTAAATTAAGTAGAACGTAGGTAGGAGAAGATAGGTAGATCCGAATGTACGATTAGTATTTCGGTATTTTCGGTTAGAGTAGGTGAGGTCATCAGGAGTGGTGGTGACTAGAATTGTAAGTCAAAGGTAGCCTACCGAAGTATGCAGTAGCATACCGGTAGACTACGGTAGACTTCAGAATCCTACCATAGGATGCGGTAGCTTTCGTAGATTTAATTTTATTGTATTACGAATTACTTAATTCTTGTTAGGAATAAATGTTCTTCAATCCGAATTTGAAACAAATCATGGTATTTTTACTAAAACAGAGATTATTATTTATTTTTAGTTATATAATGTTTCATTTTAAAACATAAAATAAAAAAAATATTATTTTTGTTACAAATAGTCACCGCAAAAAAGTTATACAGGAATTGTCAAACAGGATTTTCTTTCAACTTAAAACGATTGCGAAACTTGGTTTGTCACATTTGGTACTTTTCCGAATGTGCTCTTGTTTCTTTCACAAGCTGCGGACGAAGCTGGTATGCATAGTATACTACTAGCAACTGGACGCAAAACTTGTTTTGTAAAAAACCGTGGTTTAACCATGATAAGCTAAGCTACCTAGCTACCTACCAACCTAAGATAAGCTACCTAGTATTCCGTATCCTACCGGTAGGCTACCGTGCGTTTTAGTAGGCTACGGTAGACTTACAACGCTAGTGGGTGACGGACGCAGCGAGCGCGTCGTAGTAGTCTCGTAGCTACGGCTTCTACGCGCTACTGAAACTCGTAGCGGATATGCTACGTACGACATCCCTACGGCGAGCGGGAATGAAAGGTCACGGTCAGCCAATTTTAATGAACTCACTAAAAGGAACAATCACTACATAGTATAAAACAAAGTAGCTTTCTCTGTCCCTATGTCACTTTGTATGCTTAAATCTATGAAACTACGCAACGGATTTTGATGCGGTTTTTAATAGATAGAGTGATTCAAGAGAAAGGTTTATATGTATAATAACACCCATTAAATGGTAGAGAAGTACTGTTATTTTTGAGGTTTATAATGTGATGTCGTAAATAATTAATTATTTTCCGCTTACATTGCAAACGCAGGCTGAACCCTACGAGTTTTATCAAAATAACTTTTTTTGACATTTACTTTTTACGACAAATAATGGCTAATTTTCGAAGCGATTTTAACCAAAACCAATTAAATACCTTGAATACATTGTTCCTTTAATATAGATCTATATGGCCCTTTACAGCGTATGATTTAAGTGAATATTTTCGAAGATATTGCAGATAAAAAAATTGTGGGACGTAGCGTTTGCGGCGGTACCGGTTCACAGTTTTTCTGTAGTGTATTTAGTATCAGCATTGCACCCGTGCGAAGCCGGGGCGGGTCGCTAGTTATTTCATATAAAGAATGTAAATAAAGCTGCCCTGTTATTATTAGGTAAGTATCCATCTTATTCCAGGTTTTAAATTATTTAATACTTTTTATTGATTAGAACTTTAATGTTATTTTATTACTAAAATAACATTACTCTAAATTATATATTAGTACCTCAATTTAATGTTTATTTTCAAGTCTATTCCCACGAAAAAGGCACTCGCTGAAAATCAGCGTCGTGGTATGCGTTCTGCTACTGCCACGGCCAATGCTGAGCGAGTGCCTTTTCGACTTTTAAGCCTACTTACCTACTTTTAGTGAATTGCTCACGGATTCTGTAATCTTAATCTCTCAATGTTAAAAATTTGGTTTATTTAGGTCGAATAAATTCATTTTCTTTCTTTCTTTCTTTCCCAATCCCACCCAATAATAAAAACAAATCCGTCTTCATGGTTCGTTTATTTGTTACTGCGTTGCCGCGTTGGATAGCTATGTTAGTCCTTTGAGCTAGGAAATTTATTTAATTTAATTAATTTTAAGATCGTCATCCCCCACTGGCTGCCTAGACCGAAAGAGGAGGCAGACCCCGAAAGCGATGGCGAGACGATTTAGAGTCTAAATCTAATAAAATCTAAAATTAGACCAATACAACGAAGGCTGGAAAACCTTTGCCGCCGACAGGGACACGTGGAGTTGTTTGGGAGAGGTCTTTGCCCAGCTGAGAGACAGTATAGGCTGGGCTTTTTTGAAAATATTATGAATAATAAAGTTTTATTTCTCATGCTCTTATTAACCAAAAGAACTCCTGCCTTCAGCAAAACGTTTTAAGCTATTATGATTTGTATATTGTTGCTTTCTAAATTTATCTAAATTGCTTTTCCGTTGTAAGGCTTGTCAATATATATTCATCGATAAATTGATATCTTTGTTGTCCATTTTTGTGGATGCGGTCCCGTGGCGGCGCATCCGAGTGGGCCCGAGAAAAATGATTAGGTGAGCCACGTGACCCCTCCCCCCGCCCCGTCCCGCCACCGACTCTCTTCATCGACGTATCTAATAACAATAATTCCAGAAATAAAACCTCGTCTGGGAGGTTTTGCTCTTCTTTACTCAAATAAGTAGGTATTTATAATAAGAGTTATCTGTTTCCTACAAATTGTAATGCATATTAGAGCCACGACGCAATTACTAGAGTAATTGTATCTAATTCCAATTCATTCAAGCTGTTATAGCATGAAGTAAAACGCTGATAGCATAAAAATGTTGCGCTTAAATAAAATATGTATAAAATAAAATATATACGTATTTGAACATAAAATGAAGTCCGTCCGAACATACCGCGACTTTTCTGCATAATTACCGACCGCGTCTCGTTCCGCGCCTTATCGCTCGCTGCGGCCATTTAATCGCGACCGGCTCC
>CAUZXH010000218.1:0-57110 GCA_963584085.1 Pyrausta aurata
CCACCGCCCACTCCCAGCGGACTACGCCCGGCTCCGCGCCGCCCAGCAATCGTTTTGTCCCTTAAAACCGAAGGACACCCAGTTGAGCAAGCATACAAAGCTCTCGACAAAGTCATCAAATTCAACGAAACTGGCTATACCGCGGCAAGAGTCGCCAATCTGTCCCGAGGCAAGGTGAGGGTCGAGTTTGAATCAGAAAACGACGCTGCGGATGCATTGGAACGATTTCACAGGGTCAGCGCCGGGGACACGGAGGCGGACGTGGAAGCTGAAAGGGAGAAGAAGGTGAGCCCCATGATCATTCTCAAAGGCGTCCCTAAGGACACCCCCCAAGACACCCTTATTGACGTAATCCTGAAGCACAGCGTCGAGCTATTCCACTGTAGGAGAGAGGACCTGAAACTCAAGTTCGTGCGAAGGAACCGCAGCGATAAACTCTATAACGCCGTTCTCGAGGTTAATCCAGCATGCTGGAAATATGTCGCCGGCCTTACCCACCTGCGTGTGGGTCACCACAGAGTCCACACTCAGGAATTCTCCCCCTTCCGGCAGTGCCGCAGGTGCTTGCAGTTCGGGCACACACAGGGCCGCTGCCGAAATCAACCAATCTGTTCTCACTGCAGCGAGTCGGGGCATAGTGCCGAGACCTGCAAGGAGACCACCGCTTCCCCAACCTGTTTTAACTGCGCCACCCGAGGCGCCAAATCCGGATCTTCACCCAATATTAGCACTAACACCGACGTTAGACACTCCGCTACCTCGAATCAATGCCCCAGAATTAAATACATGCAAGTAAGGATTAATAATAAAATAGATTATGGCTACTAGCGACTCAAGCACACGTAAATTGTCATCAATTTTAGTTTTTCAGCCGTACCGAAACTCTTCATTCAGCTTCGCATGTGATTCTTCTGCTATATTATTACTCTTATAATTGCACCTAAATGCCTCAGTTGATAAATCATTCAAATTATACATCATAATTGTTCGTCACTTATTCACGTCATTCAGAATATTTTACCGTATAAGTCGAATATAAAAAAGCTTCAATTTGTCGTTTCCGCTTAAATTTTTCTACTTGTTAAATACTTTTCGGCTATGTCAGCTCACCGGAGCGATTCTATTCACGCTGCGCTAGTTCAATAGTCTAATGAAAAATTTCAAAAATAAATTTCTATACAAAACTATACAATCTTGATACTCTTTCGTCTCTAGTGAAAATTTTGTTAGTACCTACCGGCTAATATTTACCTTTTATCGACCGCCGCGATGAGTCCGTTGCGTAGACACCTCGTTTGCGTAGATCGGACCTGTGAATCACCAATAAAATTCGATAATTAATTTCCGTTCGCACATATACCGAGCCATAGTGATGAATCGACATTTTCACACAAAGCACATATAAAATAAGCTCAAATACTGTCTTAGACCTATCAAGTGCTACTTTTATTACTCCTTATAATTTCATTTATTAGTTTCAGTTGATAAATCGTCCAAACTTCAACATTTACTCGTTTTTACCTATCCACGACATTTAGAATATTTCACCGTATAAACAGAAAATAAAAAAGTTTCAATCTGCCGTTTTCGCTTTAACGTCTCTACTTGTTAAATACTTTTTGGTTAAGTTTAAATATAATATATAAAATATGAACGTGAACCGGCGGTCCTAGGTCCTCGGCCCGTAGTACTCTTGTGAGGCCGGGTGCCGGGGACCGACGGTTCACTAGGTCTACTTGTATAAGTTACATACATCCGCGTAATTTTGTATAACAGAGATCCGATTATACTCTAGCTGTATATAGTTTAGTTGTAGGCCACTGTTGAAATAATAAGTGTTTTGTATGGTAATAACTATATATATATAAATTAACAATATTGCTGTTATCTTAAGCATAACAGAGCCCAAAATGTCAATGCAAATATTTATGTATACATTTTACACTCAAGGTGTACATAGTTAGTCTTTAGTAACTGTTAAATATTAAGTAGGGTACTTCTTATAAGTCCATAGGGTACTCGTATAACATTAATACTCTAAGTTTACATAACACACTGTTATTCACATTACTTTATAAGAATTTTCAATGTTTCTGTAATGTTGTTGTTATTGTAATTAAGATCCAATGTCAATGTAAATATCTATATTTATTTATACTTGAGCTGTAAGTTAGTTTTTTTTTAGTTTTTAGCCAATGTTTAAATGTTAAGTTTGGTAAATATATAGAGTTTTGCATAATGTATGTAATTAACATAATTCAATGTAAAATTTCCAAAAAAAAAAAAAAAAAAAAAAAAAAAATTAAAAAAAAAAAAAACATTATATATATATAACAATTTATATAAAAAAAAAACATTATATATATAAGAATTTATATTAAAAAAAAAAAAAAAATTACAACAAAAAAAAAAAAAAAAAAAAAAAAAAAAATACTTTGTAAAGACATCTATTTTGTAAATAAGAAACTATCGGCAAGAACAGCAAAAGAAACCAAGACATCAAGGGCACGGACATCCTGAACCGGACCCGGGCTCGAGGCATCGGGGCAGAGACTGGGCAAAGACTGATTCAGACACGTTGGGACACCGGGCTTGAGGCCTTGGACATCGCAATGGGGACCGGGCACTTGAGCTGGAGGTAGCGGTCCGAAGACTGGCAGGGACGCAGCGGGCCAAAGGTTGCTGACCTTAGGCCGGAGCCCGGAGACCGCGGGTCGACGGCCAGCGGCTCGAGCCGGAGGCTGGGAATATGGGCCGGAGACCAAGCCTTGGAAGCTGGACCGTTGCCCTGTCACATCGGACCAAATGAGGACATGGACCTCGCACCGGAGTTAGAATACCTTGTACTCTTGGACTGCAGCCCGGACACCCCACACACCTCAACCCGGAACCTGAACCCATCGGGCCAGAACCCGGTGACTTGATTACAAAATGGGACCTGATGACCTTGAGCCTGGATCTGGGGGACCGGATGCCTGTAATTGCTAGAAGAAGACTGGCTGAGCTCACCCAACCAAACTGGACTTGTGAAAGACCTCAAGATGCGCTACCTTTTGTATTAATTATTCACCCATACAACTAATTTCATAATAATATAAAAAAAAAAAAAAAAAAAAAAAAAAAAAAAACACATTTCTTAATAATTTTTTTTTCTTTCAATGTTTCTGTAATATTAACATAACAAAGATATCACTGTAAATATTTATACTCAATGTATACAAACTTACAAAATCTTAATAATAATAAACCCATTAGGTATAAGCATAACTTTTATGCTCTAGTTTTATGTAATAAACATAACCCAATGTAAAATTTTTTAACTAAAATATTAATATATATATATTTATTTATAAATACCGTATATATATTGTATATATATCTCCTTCCTTTTCCTTTCCTCCCCTTTCTTTATAACACCTTTCTTCCTCTCCTTCCCTTGTCTCTTTTTATCCAATCCTGTCCACCCTGGTCCCCTATGGAAGTCCTCAAATTGACGCCTCGGGGGCCAAAAGTGATCAAAGGACAGACTACATCTCGGTCTGTCCTTGGATTACCATCTCATGCAGTTAACCCCCTCACATTTTAACCTTATCCTTATCAAAACATTTAAAACCCATATACAAAACAAATAAAGCTGGAAAAAAAAAAAAAAAAAAAAAAAAAAAAAAAAAAAAAAAAAAAAAACCTAACCTAACCTAACCTAACCTAACCTAACCTAACCTAACCTAACCTTTTTTTTTTTTTTTTTTTTTTTTTTTTTTTTTTTACGTCAGGAAATGCTGTTACGCACCGTACCTCTCCGTCGGGAAACGGAGGGGCGTGTGTGGGACTCCCCCGGGTTCGGGTATACCCACTAAAACCTGACGACGCCCGCCGCATTTGTTGCCTGTGACAGCAGGGGCCGCGGTATCTCAACAGTTCCGCGACCCTTGCCAGCGGCAACGTCCGCTCTCTAAGCAGGAGGGCGGATCTCCACGGAGTGGGGTGAGGAGATCTCATCCCACTCCAGACGGATCCACGCCCGACGACAGGGTTACTGCTCGCCGGGCTCGCCAAGAGGACCAGAGTCCTAAGGACATCCCCTGCCTCCTCTGATAAGCCAGAGGGGTGCTGGGAGTCCCATCACTTTCAGTGAGCCGCCGCTCGATGCGAGACAGACGCGACTCACTAGTGCCCCTGCCGCCCGATACGGGAACAGTCGCAGCGGCACTCTCCACAGAGCATCTTGGCTTCACCTGCCGCTGGATAACCTAACCTAACCTAACCTAACCTAACCTAACCTAACCTAACCTAACCTAACCTAACCTAACCTAACCTAACCTAACCTAACCTAACCTAACCTAACCTAACCTAACCCATACATTTTCACCTCTGAAAACTGAAACTATTGTACATCTAGCGCTTCTATATTTTTCTATTCGCTTAGTTTTACTTATTTACACCGAAAGAAGCGCGAAAAATTTGATATTTACATAGAAATTTTACATTATTTACTTATTTTGGACTTTCCCATACAAAATCGTATCGAAATTTTTCTAAGTCTTTTTCAGTAATCAGTTTTTCAAAATTTTTTGTTTCTAAATTATAGTATCCGTTATTTGTAGCACGCTTACGTTGTTTTCAGCGCGCTCCGACGTATAGGTTTTCAGTTAGAATTTTTCAAAACTTATTTTCATACAAGAATTTCGGTTTTTCAGGGCTACTGAAAATTTTTACTAAGACCACCTGTACTGTTTTGTAGTGTGTATTGTGCGCCTAGCGGAGACCTATCCGCCGACACCCCTTTTGCGCCCCTAGCACGAACCGAAGGGCAAAAATTCGCGAAACTTAGGTATATTTAACATCGTACCGAGGTATAAAGGTGGGTCACTGTTTGCATACAAAACATACATTTTCACCTCTGAAAACTGAAACTATTGTACATCTAGCGCTTCTATATTTTTCTATTCGCTTAGTTTTACTTATTTACACCGAAAGAAGCGCGAAAAATTTGATATTTACATAGAAATTTTACATTATTTACTTATTTTGGACTTTCCCATACAAAATCGTATCGAAATTTTTCTAAGTCTTTTTCAGTAATCAGTTTTTCAAAATTTTTTGTTTCTAAATTATAGTATCCGTTATTTGTAGCACGCTTACGTTGTTTTCAGCGCGCTCCGACGTATAGGTTTTCAGTTAGAATTTTTCAAAACTTATTTTCATACAAGAATTTCGGTTTTTCAGGGCTACTGAAAATTTTTACTAAGACCACCTGTACTGTTTTGTAGTGTGTATTGTGCGCCTAGCGGAGACCTATCCGCCGACACCCCTTTTGCGCCCCTAGCACGAACCGAAGGGCAAAAATTCGCGAAACTTAGGTATATTTAACATCGTACCGAGGTATAAAGGTGGGTCACTGTTTGCATACAAAACATACATTTTCACCTCTGAAAACTGAAACTATTGTACATCTAGCGCTTCTATATTTTTCTATTCGCTTAGTTTTACTTATTTACACCGAAAGAAGCGCGAAAAATTTGATATTTACATAGAAATTTTACATTATTTACTTATTTTGGACTTTCCCATACAAAATCGTATCGAAATTTTTCTAAGTCTTTTTCAGTAATCAGTTTTTCAAAATTTTTTGTTTCTAAATTATAGTATCCGTTATTTGTAGCACGCTTACGTTGTTTTCAGCGCGCTCCGACGTATAGGTTTTCAGTTAGAATTTTTCAAAACTTATTTTCATACAAGAATTTCGGTTTTTCAGGGCTACTGAAAATTTTTACTAAGACCACCTGTACTGTTTTGTAGTGTGTATTGTGCGCCTAGCGGAGACCTATCCGCCGACACCCCTTTTGCGCCCCTAGCACGAACCGAAGGGCAAAAATTCGCGAAACTTAGGTATATTTAACATCGTACCGAGGTATAAAGGTGGGTCACTGTTTGCATACAAAACATACATTTTCACCTCTGAAAACTGAAACTATTGTACATCTAGCGCTTCTATATTTTTCTATTCGCTTAGTTTTACTTATTTACACCGAAAGAAGCGCGAAAAATTTGATATTTACATAGAAATTTTACATTATTTACTTATTTTGGACTTTCCCATACAAAATCGTATCGAAATTTTTCTAAGTCTTTTTCAGTAATCAGTTTTTCAAAATTTTTTGTTTCTAAATTATAGTATCCGTTATTTGTAGCACGCTTACGTTGTTTTCAGCGCGCTCCGACGTATAGGTTTTCAGTTAGAATTTTTCAAAACTTATTTTCATACAAGAATTTCGGTTTTTCAGGGCTACTGAAAATTTTTACTAAGACCACCTGTACTGTTTTGTAGTGTGTATTGTGCGCCTAGCGGAGACCTATCCGCCGACACCCCTTTTGCGCCCCTAGCACGAACCGAAGGGCAAAAATTCGCGAAACTTAGGTATATTTAACATCGTACCGAGGTATAAAGGTGGGTCACTGTTTGCATACAAAACATACATTTTCACCTCTGAAAACTGAAACTATTGTACATCTAGCGCTTCTATATTTTTCTATTCGCTTAGTTTTACTTATTTACACCGAAAGAAGCGCGAAAAATTTGATATTTACATAGAAATTTTACATTATTTACTTATTTTGGACTTTCCCATACAAAATCGTATCGAAATTTTTCTAAGTCTTTTTCAGTAATCAGTTTTTCAAAATTTTTTGTTTCTAAATTATAGTATCCGTTATTTGTAGCACGCTTACGTTGTTTTCAGCGCGCTCCGACGTATAGGTTTTCAGTTAGAATTTTTCAAAACTTATTTTCATACAAGAATTTCGGTTTTTCAGGGCTACTGAAAATTTTTACTAAGACCACCTGTACTGTTTTGTAGTGTGTATTGTGCGCCTAGCGGAGACCTATCCGCCGACACCCCTTTTGCGCCCCTAGCACGAACCGAAGGGCAAAAATTCGCGAAACTTAGGTATATTTAACATCGTACCGAGGTATAAAGGTGGGTCACTGTTTGCATACAAAACATACATTTTCACCTCTGAAAACTGAAACTATTGTACATCTAGCGCTTCTATATTTTTCTATTCGCTTAGTTTTACTTATTTACACCGAAAGAAGCGCGAAAAATTTGATATTTACATAGAAATTTTACATTATTTACTTATTTTGGACTTTCCCATACAAAATCGTATCGAAATTTTTCTAAGTCTTTTTCAGTAATCAGTTTTTCAAAATTTTTTGTTTCTAAATTATAGTATCCGTTATTTGTAGCACGCTTACGTTGTTTTCAGCGCGCTCCGACGTATAGGTTTTCAGTTAGAATTTTTCAAAACTTATTTTCATACAAGAATTTCGGTTTTTCAGGGCTACTGAAAATTTTTACTAAGACCACCTGTACTGTTTTGTAGTGTGTATTGTGCGCCTAGCGGAGACCTATCCGCCGACACCCCTTTTGCGCCCCTAGCACGAACCGAAGGGCAAAAATTCGCGAAACTTAGGTATATTTAACATCGTACCGAGGTATAAAGGTGGGTCACTGTTTGCATACAAAACATACATTTTCACCTCTGAAAACTGAAACTATTGTACATCTAGCGCTTCTATATTTTTCTATTCGCTTAGTTTTACTTATTTACACCGAAAGAAGCGCGAAAAATTTGATATTTACATAGAAATTTTACATTATTTACTTATTTTGGACTTTCCCATACAAAATCGTATCGAAATTTTTCTAAGTCTTTTTCAGTAATCAGTTTTTCAAAATTTTTTGTTTCTAAATTATAGTATCCGTTATTTGTAGCACGCTTACGTTGTTTTCAGCGCGCTCCGACGTATAGGTTTTCAGTTAGAATTTTTCAAAACTTATTTTCATACAAGAATTTCGGTTTTTCAGGGCTACTGAAAATTTTTACTAAGACCACCTGTACTGTTTTGTAGTGTGTATTGTGCGCCTAGCGGAGACCTATCCGCCGACACCCCTTTTGCGCCCCTAGCACGAACCGAAGGGCAAAAATGCCCTCCCTTAGTTCATTTACCACTAAGGCTCGGTCGAATATAGGGAAAAACGAAGTACACTTTTTTGACAAATAAACACACGCACAGGGTAGAGGCTTGATTGCGGGGTTTATTGACCCCCATTCGCCCCCCCTCAAACAGTGGTAGAGGTAGTGTTAGGTGAATTTGTAGATTAGTATATTAAATTTAAATCCTTTAACTTACCTTGACTTGCAGACGTTGCGGGACCGCAGACACATCTTCTGACTGCAACAGCGGGACCTGTAAAAGAAAAATTAAAAGATTATTAGTATAAATTTTATTGGTTTACTATATTAGTATATATTTCTGACTTACCTTAATATTACGTTGGTAATCTTATTATTATTTTATTGTTTAAGGATAAGAGCGTATCCTTTTGTACGCTTATTTTCATTTTACACACGTTTATATATTTAATCTTGACATCAAACGCGTTCCCACGCCATGTTCGGCATACATACGCCAGTTAAAAAGACGACCGGGGGACAGAGGACGGCGGGCCCTAGCAGCCCGCACGACGACGTACAGAGGGCAGGCCCCTCTAAAGCACCGGCAAAGACACAGGACTCGCTGGTCCGGCGGCTCACTGGCGAATGGGAGGCAGGGAAGGTGGATGCACCATCTACATCCCCAAACTCACCGAAGAAGGTGGTCCCTGCAGCCCGGCCGGTCAAGGCTAAGGCCCTATCACAGCCGACGGCCGCCCGCAGAGCGTCTACAGAGGCACTCAGTGTCTCCCCGCGGGTAGAGCCAAAGTACCTCAACAGGACCAGCGAGGCCAAAGCTATGCTCACGAAGGCCAAACTTCACCTTAAAAACTCCAAGAACATCAAAACGGATATTAAGGTTGAAGTCACACAGGCACTAGAGAGGCTCTACCAACTTGTAAAGGAAGCGGAATCAGATAGAAAAGTTGAAGTGAGAGCAACGGACAGAGTCACCGAATCGACGGAACCAGAAAGGGTAAACACAGTAGATGCGGAAAAGGAAAAAGAGAGAATAGATTTAGAGAAAAGGCTTATAGAGAAAATGACAGAACACTGTAAGCAGATTGAAGAAAGTAGAAAAGAAATGCAAAATCTTAAAGAAGAGTTACTAAAGAGCCAAGAAAGGGAGACAAGAGGGACGTACGCGAGTGTAGCCGCGGCTTCTCCGAGGAGACAGTCCCCGGAGCATGCCGCGGTGCACTCCGTCGTCATAAAATCCGTCGATGAGACCGAGACAGGTGACCAGGTAATGGAAAAAGTCAGAGGTGTGGTAAGGGCTAGAGAGGAAGGCTTCCAAATTCACAGAATACGGAAAGCAAGGGACAGCAAAGTCATTCTCGGCTGTAAGACAAAAGCGGAGGTAGACAGGGTCAAGGAAAAGATAAGGAGAGATGGAAACAACCTGGAAGTAGATGAAATTAAGAATAAAGACCCACTCATCATCATCAGAAACGTCAACAAATACAATTCAGAAGACGACATCCTCAAAGCCCTCCACACCCAAAACAAAAACATATTCAAGGACCTTCACGAAGACGACCGCAGGGCGGTCATAAGATATAAAAAGACAGCCAGGAACCCCCACCAGATGCACGTGGTGCTCAGCGTCTCGCCGCGAGCCTGGGGCAGACTAATCGAGGCAAGCTGTGTGCATATCGACATGCAGCGCCTGAGGGCAGAGGACCAGTCTCCGCTGGTCCAATGCTCGCGCTGCCTGGGATATGGCCACAGCAAGAAGACCTGTCGGGAGACGGAGGACTCGTGTTCGCACTGTGGAGGCCCACACCTCAGAGCACAGTGCGCAGACTACGTGGCCGCAGAGTCCCCGACATGCCGTAACTGCCAAAAGGCAAAGCTGGGAGACACTGAGCACAACGCCTTTAGCTCGAGTTGCCCGGTGCGACGGAAGTGGGACAGCATAGCCCGTTCCGCCGTAGCGTACTGCTAAAGTTGCCCCGGGCACCAACATTCAGCGCACAGGAAACACATCCGCCCCGTCAAACCAATACCGCGCGCTACAGGCAAACCTACAGAGGAGCAGTCACGCAACGGACGAGCTTATCATGGAGGGCCTAAAGCGCCGTGTATCGTTCGCCCTTGTCCAGGAGCCCTACACCGGATCCATCAAAAGGATGAAGACCTACCAGGGCACCCGAACAGTGCAATGTGAGACTCAAACGGACAAGACCATCAAGTCCGCCATTGTGCTGTTCGACGACAAAATAGACATCACCCAATGTCCCACTTTGACCACCGAAAACATAGTTGTGGCAAAGCTGCGGACCGAAGCCTGGGAAGTCGTAGTCGTGTCGGTGTACCTGGAGGGAGAGGAATCCATTGATGATGATATCAACCGCATCCAAAAGATCCTGGACAGTGTAGGAGATAGACGCGTGGTGTTGGGTGGCGATGTGAACGCCTGGAACATCTGGTGGGGGAGCGTGGAAACCAACAGGAGAGGAGAAAGTTTGGGGGCAGCCTTGGACGAGATGGGGCTGCAACTACTGAACCAAGGCACTGAACCCACATTTGATTACCACAGAGGTGGCAGAAGGTTCAGGAGCTGCGTGGATATCACGGTGTGCAGTGCGGATATGCTCGACAAAATTGAGAACTGGAGACTGGACGCGGACCTTACAGTCTCCGATCACAAGGCAATCCTTTTCGAAATAAATTTAGAAAAATCACAGGGTATCGACATTAGGAGATCAACCAGAAAATTTAATACAAAGAAAGCAAATTGGACAGAATTTAGTGAAAAATTAGGCGAAATTTGGGAAAATGAAAACGTTAAAATTGAAGAAATTTGTAAAATTACAACAAAAGAGAAGTTAGATATATTTATAGAGGTTTTTACAAAAGGAATAGAAGGTGCTATCGTAAACACCATACCAAAAATAGAAGACAAAAAGAGAAAAGGATTGCCTTGGTGGACGGAGGAGCTGTCAGTCAAGAAAGCGACGGTCAAAAAGTTTAGACGACGCATATCTGGCGCTGCACCGGCGCGACGTGAGAGGGTCCTGCAGGAGTACCTTGAAGTCAAGGACGAGTATGCGCAGCTTCTGAAAAATACCAAGACCCTTAGCTGGAAAGAGTTCTGCACTAAACAGGAGAGGGAATCAATGTGGGACGGGATATATCGCGTCATTGGAAGAACAACAAAACGACAAGAGGATGTGCCGCTGGTCAAAGATGGAGTAGCTTTGGAGGGAGAGGAGTCTGCCAAAGTCTTGTCGGAGACCTTCTACCCCAGAGACGAAGCACAAGCCGACAGTGAAGCCCACAAACTCATTAGACAGAGAGCGGAACAAGTGAACGGTGGTGGGGATGATGAGTCATCTGACCCCCCGTTCACCCTAGAAGAACTGCGGTGGGCTGCTTGTAGCTTCAACCCGAAGAAGGCGCCTGGGGTAGACGGATTAACGGCGGACATATGTGCAGCCTCCATAAATAAAAACCCGAAGCTATTTCTGGCCATCCTCAATAAGTGTCTTGAGCTGTCTCATTTCCCCTCAGCATGGAAAGAAGCGGTGGTAGTTATCTTGCCTAAGCCCGGTAAGGACGATTATACGCATCCTAAATCCTATAGACCAATTGGCCTTCTGCCGATATTAGGAAAAATTTGGGAAAAGATGCTCGTCCGCCGGATCAGATGGCATACCCTCGGCAGCCAAAGCGAAAGGCAGTACGGCTTCACACCACAGCGCAGCACCGAGGACTCCCTCTATGACATGATGAACCACATTAAAACCCAGTTGAAGAACAAGAAACTGATGGTTATGGTTTCACTGGACATAGAGGGAGCCTTCGATAGCGCGTGGTGGCCTGCTATCCGATGCCGATTAGCGGAAACAAGCTGCCCCAAAAACATCCGCAGGGTCGTCGACAGCTATCTGTCCGGACGAAAGGTAAGGGTGAGATACGCTGGAGCTGAACACACCGCAACAACCAGCAAAGGCTGTGTCCAGGGATCGGTGGGTGGCCCAACGTTCTGGAACCTCCTGTTGGACCCACTTCTCAAAGAGCTCGAACGCAGAGGAGACTATTGTCAAGCCTTCGCGGACGACGTCGTCCTGGTATTCTCCGGGGAAACCGCTCTCGACGTCCAAAGACAGGCAAATGAAGCCCTCGCCCACGTCCGGGAGTGGGGTGTCGTGAACAAGCTCAAGTTCGCGCCGCATAAAACCAAGGCCATGATCATCACGAACAAATTAAAACACGACACACCACAATTGCGGATGGGAGGAGAGGACATTGCCATGTCAAAGGAGATCAAAGTTCTGGGTCTGACGATAGACAACAAGCTCACTTTTAACACCCATGTAGCAAATGTCTGTCGGAAGGCCCTGAACATATACAAGCAACTGGCGAGAGCGGCGAAAGTGACGTGGGGACTGTCTCCGGAGATTGTTAAGACAATTTATGTAGCTGTCATAGAGCCAATTGTCATGTACGCAGCAAGTGCGTGGGCCTCGTCATCAGAAAAAATTGGCGTCAAAAAGTACCTGAATGAGGTGCAGCGGGGATTCGCTCAAAAGATCATCAAGGCATATCGAACCACTTCCCTGAATTCGGCTCTACTACTTTCCGGACTGCTTCCTCTGGATCTTAGGATCCAAGAAGCAGCCTCTCTTTATGAAGTAAAGCGAGGACACTCCCGGAGAGTGGTAGAGGACCGAGATGTCGAGACCCCGACGCCCTTTAAAGACACGCCACACCCGGCGATGCAGACGAGGCTCGAGTTTGAGCTCATCACAAACGATGCAGAGCTGCTCCAAACTGAGCATGGTGGCCCGAAAATCTTCACCGATGGAAGTAAAATAGAGGGCAAGGTCGGCGCCGCAGTATCCATGTGGGATAATGGGGCGGAGACCAAATGCAAAAAACTCAGGCTGGAGCAGTTCTGCACCGTCTATCAAGCCGAACTTTTGGCCCTGGCAAAGGCGGTAGAGCTGGTAGAGAAAAGTAAGAACGGTCTCGTCTTCAACATATACAGCGACTCCAGAGCCGCGCTCGAAACGCTGACAAGCGGCAACTCCCTCCATCCCTTAGCCGTCAACACCAGGCAACGCATCCACGAAATGGCGCTTAATGGTAAGACCATACATCTATACTGGATAAAAGCCCATGCGGGGTTGGAGGGAAACGAACGAGCTGACGTTCTGGCGAAGGAGGCTGCGTTGAGGTTGAAGACGAGACCGGATTACGACCGGTGTCCGGTATCATTTGTTAAGCGTATCATACGTCAAGATACGCTTGACAAATGGGAACGGCGCTATACCAGCGAAGGAACAGCGGGAGTTACAAAAATGTTCTTCCCGACCGCTGTCGGGGCTTACAAAATTGTCCAAAAGATGGAACTAAGCCCACTGCTGGTGCAAGTGTTGACGGGGCACGGTGGATTCTCCGGGTACTTGAATCGCTTCAAGTGCAAGGAGAGTCCATCGTGCAACTGTGACCCTGCAGAAGAGGAGAGCATTGAGCATATTTTGACGGAATGCCCAATTTTTGGAAAAATAAGATACGAAACAGAAAATAAATTAAAGGTGGACATAAAAGTTAAAAATTTTTCGGAGATAATTAAAAATAGTGAAATACGATCTAAATTTTTAGAATACTGCACAAAAGTAGCAAAAATAGTTGTTGATAAAAATAAAAATTAGTTAAAAATAGTGAAACATGTATATATAATGGAAGTATATATTACATGTTCACAAAAATTCCAAAAGTCAATAAAATAAAATGAAAGCAAATAATAGGCCATAAAAATAAAAAATAAACAAAGCACCCAAACATTAATAATAATAAGCTGAAATTGCACAAATTAAGAAAAATAAATAAAAGTAAATAAATTAACAAAGACTACATTATAACATTTTCAAAAGTACTATAAGATGATTATAACAAGATACACATATATTAAAATCGATTAAAAAAGGTCACTGGTCCCCCATGCCAGTGGGAACTAGAATTAAAGAAAAAAAAAAAAAAAAAAAAAAAAAAAAAAAAACCTAACCTAACCTAACCTAACCTAACCTAACCTAACCTAACCTAACCTAACCTAACCTAACCTAACCTAACCTAACCTAACCTAACCTAACCTAACCTAACCTAACCTAACCTAACCTAACCTAACCTAACCTAACCTAACCTAACCTAACCTAACCTAACCTAACCTAACCTAACCTAACCTAACCTAACCTAACCTAACCTAACCTAACCTAACCTAACCTAACCTAACCTAACCTAACCTAACCTAATCTAACCTAACCTAACCTAACTTTTTTTTTTTTTTTTGGTTTCGCTGGAAAATGCCTTACGCATACCTGCCGCCCTCGAGGGAGGGCAGCAGGTTATGTGGGACTCTCCCCGAACGGGGCATACCCACTAAAAACCAGCGGCGTTCTCGGGAGCCATGAGTTCGGGGCCACGAGTCAGCGCCATAAGCACACATCCGCGGCCCCTCACTGACTAGACCGACACACGGTCTCACCCGATCTGAAGAGGGCAAAAGCCCCTGCCTTCAGCGCCGGAGGAGGAGGAGTCCTCCGGCTTGATGTCCCGATGATGCGTAGAACGCATTACACACCATCGCGCCTCTTAGTGGGAAGCGGACGCCCCCGCGTCCGCGACCCGAGGCACAGGGAGGGGCATGTGCAGGTGGTGGAGGTTCCTCCTGCGCCCAGTACGCCTTCGGCGCATAAGGAGTGCGTCAGCCGCAGCCTCTCGCTCTCGCTCCGCGCTCTCCTTTTCGGCGATCACCCGCTCGCAAAATGCGGCCATGGCTCGCCAAGCCTCCCTGTCGTCGACCATACGCCGGACTATGGAGCCCAGGCTGAGGTCGGTCCCCACGTGTGCTTGGAGGGCACGGCGGTCAGCGACCCAC
This sequence comes from Pyrausta aurata, assembly GCA_963584085.1. Classification (NCBI taxonomy): domain Eukaryota; kingdom Metazoa; phylum Arthropoda; class Insecta; order Lepidoptera; family Crambidae; genus Pyrausta; species Pyrausta aurata. The sequence continues at coordinate 14,888 of CAUZXH010000218.1, forward strand.
GCCGGGCACACCTCGAGGGTGTGCTGTGCCGTGTCCTCCGGAGCATCGCAGTGCCAGCATCGGGTGGTGGGTTCCCTGCCAATGCGGCAGAGGTATGACCCAAAGCACCCGTGGCCCGTAAACACCTGCGACATCCGGTATGTCACTTGGCCGTGTGGTCGCTCGACCCATTCTTTGAGAACGGGGAGTACGGCACTAATGACCCGGACGCCAAAGTGGCTACTGGCCAGTCTACGGCGCCACTGCTCGTGGGCTAGCTCCGTGAGCTGTGTCTTCTCCGATTCCACCTCCGTCGGTGCGGGCCTATTGCCCTGGGATCTTTGGTCTCCCCGCCACTGGTACAACGCGGCGAGGACCAGGGAGTCGAGATCCCAGGGGAGGCTGCCGGCTAGGACCAGCGCGGCATCGGTGGAGGTGGTGCGGTAGGCTCGCGCTAAACGCAGGGCTAGCACCCTTTGAGCCTTCCGCAGGACTGTCACGTTCTCAGACGAGAGGGCGTCATGCCACACCGGGGCACCGTAAAGTGCCATAGAGCGGACCACCCCTAGGTATAGTCGTCGAGGAGCCGTCGACGGACCACCCAGGTTTGGCAGTAACCGGCTCAAAGCACCCGCGGTCGCATTGAGCTTGGTAGCGAGCTGACGGAAATGGGCCTTAAACCGCCACCTTCCATCAAGCACAAGCCCAAGGTACCGGATGGTGGATGAAACCGGGATCAGAACCCCATCCACCATCAGCCCAGTGCCCGCAGGCGGCGCACGTCGAGGTCCGTGAAAACACAGCGCCTCAGACTTCTCCAGCGCCACCCGCAGCCCCAAAAGGCGGATTCGGTGCACCATAACAGCGACCCCAGCAGTCGCACGACGTGCAGCATCGGCAAAAGAGTCCCCGCGAGCTGTCAGCAGGGTATCGTCGGCGTAACACGTCACGCCAACCCCTGCGACGAACTGGCCGCGGAGAGCCCAATCGAACCCGATGTTCCACAAGAGTGGCCCTAGAACCGACCCCTGCGGAACGCCGCATCCGGCCAAGTGCCGCAAACGACCGTCCACCGAATCACACGCAACCTCTCGTCCCTCCAGGTACGATGCAATGGTGTCCTGCAGGTAAACAGGCACTCCGTGGAAACGGAGCGCCTGCTTTATCGTGGTCCACGGCAGTGTGTTGAACGCGTTGGCAATGTCAATAGACACGGCCAACAGCACGCCGCCGTTCTCCACCGCTTCGCTGGCGAGCGATTTTACCCGCAGGATAGCATCGATCGTAGAGCGCTCTCTCCTGAAGCCATACTGGACATCCGACAAATTCGGCCCATCCGTATCCAGGTGCCGAACGAGGCGGTTTGCAACGACTCTTTCAAAGAGCTTGCCCACCTCATCCAGCAACACGATCGGACGGTATGCCGAAGGGGAGTCGGTCGGACGTCCGTCTTTCTTCAGAAGCACGAGCCTCCCTTCCTTCCATAGCGCCGGGAAGCGCCCCTGCTCTAGGCAAGCGGTTAGGAGCCTACGAAGGCGGTCACCCAGTATATCCGATACGAGAACCCAGATTTTACCTGGGATCCCGTCAGGACCCGGGGCCACGTTCTTGGCCTTCAACCGCTCTAGTGCCGCGCCGAACTCACCCTCGGAGACGGGGTCAGGGGGCTCTCTGGAGGCCACGGGGTGTGGCAACATCAAAGGCGGGGTGTGTTCCACCTGAGCTGGGAACAAGGTGGACACGACTCTTCGGAGGAACTCGGGCTCTAGCCTTTCCGTGACCGGGGGCGCCCATGGGCGGAGTTTCCCCCGCACCGTGCGGTACGGGCGTCCCCACGGATCGGCATCGAGCGATGCCAGGAGTTCCTCCCTCGCCTTGAGTTTTGCCTCCAGGATGGCGATCTTGAGCGCCTGCTTCGCCTCTCTGTAGGCCTGGTAAAGCGGCTCGTCCAGCTCCGGATCACGGCGTCTTCGTCTTCGGTGTCTGGCTGAGGCGCGACGCGCTGCGATACATACGCGGCGCAACTCCGCAACCTCATCCGTCCACCAATAGACGTTCCGCCGGGGAAGGGAAGGTCCGGACCGAGGCATGGACGCGTCACACACGTCCGTAACGGCCTCCCGAAACCATTCCGCTTCCGCATCCACTTGGACGGGCTCCAGACCTACAGGCAGCCAGGCCTTGACGACCGCAGCTTCCCGCGCTGTTTCCTTGTCCAGGCAACTGAGCCTCCATCGGGGGTATGTCGCGTGGGGTGTACCGCTCGGAGGGATCACGGGACCGGAGGCGGAGACGTCGAACCGGATGTACCGGTGATCCGACAATTCTTCCGCCTCTGTGACCACTCTCCAGCCACTGATACGAGCTGCAACCGCGGGGGTCGCGAACGTTATGTCCACGACAGACTCCCCCTGCGGTCGCACGCATGTGGGTTCGGTCCCCACGTTGACAATTACAAGTCCGTTGGACACCGCCCAGTCCAGCAGACTCTCCCCTTTGGGGTCAGTAAGTCGTGAGCCCCAGGCAATGTTCTTGGCGTTGAAGTCGCCGCCAACGATCACCGGCAAGGTGGACTGTCGGAGAACCGACCCGAAACGATCCAGGTCGGCCTCGAACTCGCTCCTGGTTCGGCTGGGGGGGCAATAGACCCCCACCAGCAGAAACTCCCTGCACTTGGCGGCGACGAAACCGCTCTGCCGGGCTACGACGTCGATGGGATGCTGTCCTGTCACCATGATGGCCGAAAGTCCACTCACGTCCCCGACCCAGTTCTCCCGGTCAGCCGGTATGAAGTAGGGTTCGGAGACGAGGACCGCGTCTATGGACCACTCCGCCGCGTGTTGCAAGAGGATATCCTGCGCAGCGGCAGAGTGGTTCACATTCGCCTGTAGGACCCTGAAGGCCATCCTAAGCCGGTATGCTCTCTGCCTCCATGCTTGTGGGCCTTTCGGCCGCGGACGCAGCGGCTGGAGTCTTAGCCACCGTCCTTCCCGCTCGGTTGCCACGCTTGGGCGGTTTGCAGCTCTTGCTGCCCACCCTGTGGTTCGCTGGCAACCCTGCGTCCGCGCACAGAGGGCAGTGCGGCGAGGCAGTGCATCCCCTGGCTGGGTGTCCCGGGGTACCACAGCGGTAGCACAGGCTACTGCGGTCGGCTGTCGAAGGGCAGTTCTCGCGGGCGTGTCCCACCTCCAGGCACCGGAAGCACTGAAGTGGCTTCTGGTCCATGAGCCTGGTCTGGGCGGAAACCCAGCCCACCAAAACTCTCCCCTTGATCACCTTTTGGGCTGCAGCGATCGGCACCTTTACTATGCAGGCCCCTGTGCCCTGAAAGGATCGGCCAATCGACCCGACCTGGATGGATTTCGGGTCACAGCCTCCCGCTTTGGCAACAGCTTCAGCGACCTCAACCTTGGTTACGGAGTCATCGAGTCCCGAAATCCGGACATCGACGCTCTTGGTCGGCCTGGTCACTTTGGCTATCGCCTCGGGGATGACCTCCCGCATCTTGGCTGCCAGGGTGTCAGCCTTCGTCTCGCTGTCGGCACCGGTAATCTCCAGGACCTTGCCGCCAGTCTTGGCGACCCTGAAGCGGATCCCAGAGATCCCCAACGCGCCGATGTCGATGGCCTGCTTGGCCCTGCCCAACACTGATTCATAGGAATGCTCCTTTGCCTCCAGCACTCCCGGTTGCATCGCCACCAGGATGGCGGCGGTCCTCGGCGGGCGGAGGTTCGGAGTCTTTCTCTGTTCAGTCGGCTTCTTCGGCTGAGCTGTAGGTGGCTTTCGTGGGGCGGCACTAGAGGTCGCCTTTTTCCCACGCCGAACAACCTGTGTCCACGATTCGGCTCCAGGGCCAGCTGCGGACTGGGTCGTCGGGCGGGAAGTCCCGGCCTGGGAGGCGGTAGCGGGCACGGACTCCTGGCCCTGGTTATGGGCCTTCTTCCGTTTGCTCCGCTTTCGCCTCTTCTTCTCCCCTGCGAGGTCTGCACCGGCAGTCGAGGTCGTGGCCACAGGGGCGGACACCTCGGACGGCGCTTTTTCCGTCTGGGGAGAGGTGGCAGTCTTGGGCGACTTTGGCGGTGCTGCTGTCGGCGGCTGCTTTAAAGCCTTGTCGGCGGCAGCAGACGGGCGCTCAACCCGAGCCTTGCGGGCGTCCGCAGCAAGTGGCGGGCGCAGGCGAGGCTCAGGGAGCAGCCGATCTGAGATGGACGCCAATTTGGCATCCATCATGCCTCCGATCTGGTGCATGAGGCGCTGCTCAAACTCCTCCCCTAAGGGGGCGGAGATTGACTGCAATCCAGTTGGGGCCGCAGGACGAATGTCCGCAAGCCTCTCAGCCCTGAGCTCCTGGACGACGCGCTTCAGGTCCGCGACATCCTGCTCCAGGCGCTTGTTCGTGGCTTGCAGCCGCCGCGTCTCCTCATCGATAGTCCTCGAGCTGAGGATTTCTACCGCCCGCGTAATCGAGGTGGCGGCCTCCTTCAGGGCGCGCTGGAAGCTGCCCTTCAGGTTTCCGGACTTCGCCACGCAGAACAACACTGTGTCCGTGGCAGCCCGGATCTGGCCGCTCAGCTCTTCCGCGGTGGCATCCCTCACGGAGAACTCACTTCTGTTCCGGCTGTGCGCAAGCCGCTCAGCAAGACGGGAGGCCTCCTCCTCGGCCTCTACCATCGTTGCGCGGCGTTTTTCATCCCGGAGCTGTTCCCGGGCTCTGCCTACACCTACGTACTCCCCATGCGTAGGTGGGCGGCCCCGTCCTCTACGGGCAGCAGTTATTTTGGCAGGGGAGAGGTCTGAAGAGGCCTCATCAGCCCGCCGTTTGCCGGCTCTCATCGACCTGCCGCTGGTACGTGATCCAGACGGCGATCGAGATACCGCGCCTGAAGACGCAGACTCGTAGTCCACGACCTCTAGGCTGTTGTCTAATCCGATGTTGGAGGGGGAAACACAAGGTGACATCCCCTCGCTGTCACGTCCGGTAAGGGCGACCTCGTCCTCAGACTCAGGGAAGTCCCCGGGCCTGAAGAATCGGCTACCCGCTTGTCTCGCCTGTGATGGTGTATCACACCTCTGCAAGCGGACGACGGGCGTCCTGAAAAGGACGTCACCGTTATCCACTGCTCTGTTCCCGGTTTGAGCGCCTTGCGCTCGGGGGTTGGTCGCAAAATTTGAGGACTCCTTGTTGCAAGCCATGTCCTTTAACTTCTAAGTTCAGTCGGTGGTGACCCCACCCACCACGGAGCCCCATCTGGGGAGGTGCCACTGGCACCCCAGGGTTTCCCACCGACTATAGCGGGGACGCCACTTCCCTTTCGGGCAGACTAGCACGGGATCTTTGACGAGACGGTTGGGGCAAGGTGAGCACGCGTCGACCAGAACGCGCAACATCACCGAGCCCGCCGCCTGCCCTGCCCCCCGTACCCCCCGCGTCACCGTTGGACGAGGGTTAAGCCGCTCGCCCACAGCCGAATAACCCGTGGACCGGCTACTCCACGGGCCACCCGTGTGCCCGGAATCCGAGGCCAAAGACATGTGTTGCCTGGGTGGTCTGCCTCAGGCTCAACGTCCAGGATCCTCTTCTCCCAGGATTACGGGACCCAGCGCACGGCACAAATGCGCTGCCCGGGTTGTTGTGATGACAGGCTACAACCCGGGAAAAACCCAACGGATCCGGGACGACCCTATGCCCTTTGACCCGGGCAAACGCCCCGCCGGTCTAGGCACCCCTATCTTCGCCTCAGGTACTCGAGCCACTCTGGTCCATTCCTTCGAGGAGGAGTAGGCAGAGCGGCGAATACAAGAGGTCTTGAGCCATATGGCCTTCCTCGTCTGGCCCGACAGGTCAGCCGAGTTGACAAAACCTGCCGCGCTCTGGTTTTGGTTCGCGCCGGCCGAAGCCGGTACCCCCCATATCTGGGAGGCGTTCCCCTATCCACCACCTGGGGACGCGCCCGATGCGGGACCAGAAACCCGACACGGGAACCTAACCTAACCTAACCTAACCTAACCTAACCTAACCTAACCTAACCTAACCTAACCTAACCTAACCTAACCTAACCTAACCTAACCTAACCTAACCTAACCTAACCTAACCTAACCTAACCTAACCTAACCTAACCTAACCTAACCTAACCTAACCTAACCTAACCTAACCAGTCCCACGCTCGCCGCCACCCCGAGCGTCACGATTTTTACCTGCTCCGCGCCGAAAAATTCATAAAATCGGCAATTTCAGTCCGATCGGCAAGTGCGATACGTCATTGTTCGTCTTTTTGTGCGCGCTACACGAGTGTATAAAAATTTTGGTGAAAAAGTGAAAAACAGTGAAAAACGTGTCGACTTAACCTCAAATTTGAGGTTATTTTCACCTTTGGACTTGAATAACTCAGGATTTTGAGCGACACCCCACAGTTTTTCAACTGTGCTTCTACGCGCCCTCCCGAGACGCAGCCGACGCCACCCAAACCGGATTTTTCCGGTCACGCCCTCAGGAGCTATTCCGGATTTTCCGGAAATCACACGCGGTCGAGAAGGCCACGTTTTCCGGATTTCCGGATATCTTTCTACACCCAGCCGTAGAGGACGTCAAGAGCAGCCGGGAGCAAAAAACCGCACCCCCGAGAAAAATCTGGAACCGGAGATACAACCCTTAGAAGTTAGTAAAAACTCTTATCAGCTCTATCTCGTGATAGAGATCTGCAACCCTACATTTTTATAATTGGGAAAAATACTTTGTGCGACAGACTACATACCCTCCAAATTTCATCAAAATCGGTGCAGTGGTTTTTGTGTAATTAAACTTTAAAAATTCACGAAAAATTAAAAAGGGGTGAAAACCACCCCCGAAAAATCCACAAAAATTTGGAGGGAAAGCGCAACATAAATAAAGACTATTTAAGTGAAAAAAAATATTTATTTTACTTTAATTGTAATTTCTAAGGGTGTTTTAGTTGGTAAAATTTCGTTACTTTTAAGTTTGTACACCCCCTGCTTGTAAGGGGTAGTTTTCGCGAGGGCGGCATATACATATTTAAATAGCCCAGTCTTTAGTCAATAATTTGCATTTTATTTGAGCCCCCTAGCTTTATTAGGAAAGTAGTTATAAATATATTTGTAAGTTCATGTAAAAACTACCCTTATTTTAAATTCTCATTTAGTACCTTAAGTTTTCAAAAATTTGCAAATCTTTTAACGCCACTTTTTGTGTATTAGTAATAAGAAAATTAACAGATAATTTAAAAAATTTTTTTCAAGGTCATATTATAATAAAATACCCAAATTAGTAAAAAATTCAACAAAATTCAACCCCTAAACTTAAAAATATACTAAAATAGATTAAATTAACTTTTTCAAAATTTTTAAAGTTTTATAATATAATTTACTTCCTGCCCTAACATATTTTATCATTTTTGTAATTTATTAAAATAAGATTTCTTTAATATTAACATTTTAAAATAGGGTAAAATTTTGCAGGTAAAAACTTTGGGGGGCTGTTAAAAATTAACGGGGGCGAAATTTGGAAATCTAGCGACGTGACGGTCATTTTTTCATAGGATCTCACGAGTCGGTGCAAAAATTTTTGGAAAAAACTGAAAATTCAGGGGGGTCATTTTCAGTTTCAAATTACGTAACTCGGAAAATTGGGCGAAATTGTTTTGGCAATAAATCCGAAGTTTATGCACCGAATCGAACGTGCGACACGTCGTTAGATTGGTCTCATCAAGATCTACATCCGTCTAGTAGAGCAGAAAGCTCTACATAGAGCCCCTTAGGTTTTATAATATAATTTGTGTTTTTTAGGGTTTTTAATTTTTTATAACTTTGTTTTCTGTGTTTAAATAGTGTGCACTCTGTGAATTACTATAAACGGCATACTCTACATAGAGCTATTTTTAAAAATTGAATCGGAGCTCTACCTATTTTGACGGGCACCGGAACCTGTTAGATCTCTCCAAGACGATTCTAACGATACCCCGCTCGAGACTCTGCGACCAGCGGTTGTGAAGCTATAAGGGTTTGAAATTTCGTCGGCCATCTTGGTCCGCCATTTTGTTTTTGGAAAAAGTCCCGTAGCTTTGCACCCGCTGGCCCTAGAGAGACGCGGTTTCGACTGGAGAGCTTGTCAGACATTCCCTCAGATTTCTGTCGTGACAAATATTCTACATTGTAGAGTCGGCAAATCGAAAAAACTAGGTAGAGTTATTGCGTAGAGGTGGTAAAGAACGTAAAACTACACAGAGTAGTCTTTTTCCGGAGCTCGTACGACAAATAGCCGCGTAGTTACGAATTTCCAAAGTTTCCGGCGGCCATCTTGTCCGCCATCTTGGAAAAATTAAAAGCGTCGTAACTTCTGATCCGTTTGACGTAGGAAGACCGGACTTCGAATAGGAGGCTTATCAGAGCAAGCCCTATAGAAAAAACACATCACACGCATCGTAGCTCTACATAGAGATTTTAGGATTCGGCTTTTTAGCGATTTATTAGTTTAATCACGTAGATTTAGTTTGTAACTGGGCTAAAGAGCCGGGACTTTAGGGTTAAGGACTATTACAGGACTCTACATTGTAGAGATACCGACGAAAACCGCATAAACTTTAGAAAACGGTGCTACGACTTATTACAAGTCTCCTTCTGAGCGTTACGTCAGTTACTGGGAACACTGCCGAGTGATAGAGCCCCGCGTGACGCCTGAAAATAAAAAGTTTGTGCATTATTTACTGTTTCGTTTTTGTTTTATTTCTGTGTTGTGATTACCTTGTCTTTTGACAGGTAATCTTAGGCTAGTTTACTTGATTCTTTTGAATATTTTTTGCTTTTTAATTGACTTTAAACCAGTGACAAGGCTCTGTCCAGCATGATCACTGCCCGCACACCAGCCAAAAAGGCTGTAGAAGAAACCCCGCCACGCGCGGACGACAGCGGGAAGGCAGGACCTTCCCGTACGCCTCCCGCGCAAACCACAAGCGTCAGAAGAAGCATAGGAGAGTGGGAAAACACAAAAATGGACTCAAAGCAGTGCACGTCCACCGGGCACGCCCACTCCCCCAAGACTCACTTACCTGCGCCGGGAGTCTCACTTAAACAGCGCACCAAAATAGCTTCGCAGCCGGAACCGAAGAACATTGCACGACGACCTTCGGTAGAGTCGCAGACGACGTCCCCAGGACCAAAACTGGACACAGCCAAACCTGCCGACAGAGTGACCCAGGCCAGGAACTGGCTGCAAAAGGCGAAGGCTCACATAGGTGAGTCTCGTAATTTGCGGGCGGACCTAAAGGCCGGGATCACTCTGGCGGTAGAGAGGCTCTACCAGTTGGTGAAGGAGGCGGCCGCTGACGGAAACACCAACTCCAACGCGGTACCTGCGAACAAAAAGGAGATTAGTGGGACAGTGGTCATAGAGGAGAAAAGAAGAGAGCAGGAAAAGAACGAGGATTGTGCAGGAATAGGGAAAAACTTGATACAGCTTGTAAAGGAGCAAAGCCGAAAAATCGACCAGACAACCGAGGAGCTGAAGAAACTGAGGGACACCGTACACTCGTACCAAGAGACTGCCAAACAGGCGACCTACGCCTCAACAGCAGCAGCCTCCCCCAAAAAGCCTATAGTGGAGAGACAGAGTGCTCTTCACTCCATTGTCATAGAGGCTAAGGACGAAGGAGTGACTGGGGATGAGGTGATGAGGCAGGTTAGAGAGGCTGTGAACGCCAAAGACGGGTGGGTCACAGTAGAGAGGGTGCGGAAGATAAAGGATAAGAAGGTGATCCTCGGTTGCAGGACAACGGAAGAGAGGGATAAGGTGAAGGAACGACTAAAAGGAGCTGGAAGTCACCTTAGGTTCGAGGACATGAAGAACCAGGACCCGATGGTGATCCTCCGCGACGTCATCTCCAGTCACACAGATGAGGAAGTTAAAAACGCGATAAGGAACCAAAATGGGGTGGTTTTTCGTGGCCTCGAGCCAAAGGATGACAGGATAGAAGTCAAATATAGGCGTAAAGCACGAAACACATTGATGTGCCACATTGTGCTACGAGTGTCTCCGCAGGTGTACAACCGGATGCTGGAGAAGGGAGCGCTGCATATCGATATGCAAAGGGTCAAGGTCAGTGACCAGTCCCCGTTAGTGCAGTGCTCACTTTGTTTAGCGTACGGCCATGGACGACGTTATTGCAAGGAGTCATCACCAAAATGCACTCACTGTGGAGGCCCGCACACACGCAACGAATGCACCGATTGGCTGACGGCGGCTCCACCAAGGTGCTGCAACTGCTCGGCAGCAAAATTGGAAAATATAGAGCACACTGTCTATAGTGCGGAATGCCCAACGCGCAGGAGATGGGAGGCATTGGCAAGAGCAAAGGTGCAATATTGCTAAAGTTGCCCCAACCCAAACCAGAGCTAACGACCCCACCAGACTCTACGCAGTGGCCCAAGCGAACTTGCAGCGCAAAGAACTTGCGACCACCGAACTTATGGTGGAGGCCAGCAGACGCAAATTAGCGCTTGCGCTTGTCCAGGAACCCTATGTTGGAGGTAGAAGGAGGATGAAGGACTACCGTGGAGCGAGAATCTACCAGAATGCTGCAATAGGAGATGGGACTGTAAAAGCGTCGATCGTCGTCTTCGACGACAGCCTCGACGTGATACAGTGCCCGAAACTCACTACTGACAATATAGTCGTAGTGAGGATCCGAACCAGCGCCTGGGAAATCGCCGCGGTATCCTTTTACTTCGAACCGGATAAACACATAGGGCCATACCTGGACAGGCTAAGAGAAGTGGTAGCAGAGCTTGGCCCAAGACTACTGCTGGTAGGCGGTGACAGTAACGCCAAGAGCACCTGGTGGGGCAGCAAGAAAGAAGATCGTAGGGGAGCGGAAATGTCTGGCACTTTAGAAGAGATCAATCTACACGTGCTAAACAAGGGGTTCGTACCGACTTTCGAGACGGTTAGAGCAGGAAGAACCTACTCAAGCCGTGTAGATTTAACAGCCTGTAGCGAGGATCTCCTAGGCCTGGTGGAGGACTGGAGAGTAGACCAGACTCTTACGAGTTCTGACCACAACGCCATACTATTTAAAATGGGCCTCCAACAGAGTAAAGGGCTAAAAGTGCAAAGGACAACACGGCTATTCAACACTAAAAAAGCCGACTGGGGGATGTTCAGTGCGACCCTGCAGCAAGAACTGTCGCTGAAAAACCTCGACAAAGACAGCATCGAACGTATTGAGGATAAGCACGGACTTGAGCAGACGGTGCTTCAACTCACCGAGGCCATCACCGAGGCTTGTAGAGCAAGCATGCCTACAAAGAAAAACACAGAGACACTGAAGATCTCCTGGTGGAACGAAGAACTCGCCAAACTAAAGAAAATTACCACCATATATAGGCGTAAGATAAGAAATGCCGCGCCATACCGGCGAGATACAGCGGTAGCCGAATACCTAAATAAAAAGGAAGCCTACGAAAATCTTGCCAAGAAAGCTCAGACCGAGTCGTGGAAGAAATTCTGCACCAAACAGGATCGTGAGGGACTCTGGGAGGGGATATATAGAGTCATAAGTCGGACCACCACCAGAGAACAGGACCTGCCACTAGTAAAAAACGGTAGAACACTAAGCCCCGCAGAGTCAGCAGAACTCCTAGCTGAAACGTTTTACCCAGAAGACCGGATTGAGGACGACAATGAGCATCATCGCCAAGTTAGACTGGCAGCGGAAACTGTGAACGAGTACGCACTGGACGAAACACACGACCCACCGTTCACAGAGACGGAGCTTATGACGGCGATGCATAGCTTCAATCCGAAGAAAGCACCCGGAGGAGACGGTCTCACGGCCGACATCTGCACTAGAGCTGTACTCCATGACCCGGACGCCTTCCTTGCCCTGGTCAACAAGTGCCTGTCCATCGGACATTTTCCTAACATCTGGAAACAGGCCACAGTCGTGGCTCTGAGGAAACCGGGCAAGGAGGACTATACGAACCCCAAGGCATATAGACCGATAGGTCTTCTGCCGGTCTTGGGGAAGGTCATGGAAAAGATGGTGGTAGCACGGATAAAATGGCACTTAGTACCGCGGATTAGTACTCGCCAGTACGGATTCATGCCCCAGAGAAGCACTGAGGACGCCCTCTATACGCTAGTACACCGAATCCAGGGTAAGATTGAGCTTAAAAAGCTGGTAACCCTAGTGTCACTGGATATAGAGGGAGCCTTCGACAGCGCCTGGTGGCCAGCAATCAGAGTCCGTCTGGCTGAGGAAAAGTGCCCGGTAAACGTGAGGAGGCTGCTAGACAGCTACTTAGAGTGCAGGAGTGTGAAGGTGCGTTACGCGGGCGAGGAGGTATCGCAGGATACCAACAAAGGATGCGTACAGGGCTCGATTGGTGGTCCGATATTATGGAACCTCTTACTGGATCCTTTGCTGCGGGACTTGGAAAGTAGAGGGCACTACGTCCAAGCTTTTGCGGACGACGTAGTGATGATCTTTGATGGGGACACTGCGGAAGAAATCACTAGGGAGGCAAACGCGGCTCTATCATTTGTGCAGAATTGGGGGGTTAAAAACAAATTAAAATTCGCACCGCATAAAACATGCGCTATGCTAATGACGCGAAAACTAAAACACGACACCCCGAGGCTGTCTATGAATGGAGTCGACATCGCGATGTCAGATCAAATTAAAATTCTAGGTCTTATTCTGGACAATAAGCTGACTTTTAATCAGCACATCGCAGCCCAAACCCGGAAAGCTCTAGAAATATATAAACAGCTTGCTAGGGCCGCGAAAATTAACTGGGGTCTCAACCCAGAAGTTATCCGGCTGATCTACACAGCGACAGTAGAGCCTATCATAATGTACGCTGCAGCAGCGTGGGCACCCGCGGCGAACAAGATCGGGGCGCAGAAGTTACTCAACTCAGTGCAGAGAGGTTTTGCCCAAAAGCTCTGCAAATCATACCGTACAGTCTCTCTACACTCGGCGTTAACACTGGCAGGGATACTGCCTCTCGACCTCAGAATACAAGAGGCAGCCGCCCTGTATGAGACGAAGAGAGGGTCACCCCTTCCAGAGTTAGGAGACAGAGAGACCGAGAGTAGGGTAGGGTTTGCAGAAACTCCTCATCCAGCATCGCATATGGACATAAGATTCGAATGCCTAGAAGACCAAAGACAGGTTGATAGACGCAACGTGCAGGAGGTGCGAATCTTCACCGACGGCAGCAAAATTGAGGGGAAGGTTGGTGCAGCCCTTTCTGTATGGAAGGGTGAATCCGAAATCCGGAACCGAAAGTTATGTCTGTCCGCGTACTGCACCGTCTACCAGGCGGAATTGTTGGCCATATGCGAGGCAACGGGCGAAGCCATTAAGGGGCGGGAGAAGAGTTACGGTCTCTACAGCGACTCGAGGGCCGCTTTGGAGACGGTCGCTAACCACAGCTCTCTTCATCCCCTTGCCGTGCAGTCGAGAGAGAATCTGCGGAAAGCATTTATCCAGGGCAAAGATGTTTCTTTGTTCTGGATAAAGGCACATGCAGGTCTCCAGGGTAACGAACGCGCCGACGACCTTGCTAAGGAAGCAGCTCTTGCCTCCAAAAGAAAACCGGACTATGATCGCTGCCCGATATCCTACGCGAAAAACCTTATACGTAGTCGGTCGATACTTATATGGAACGATAGGTATAAATCAGGCGAGACCGCAGCGGTCACAAAAATATTTTTCCCGAGCGCAGGAGATGCTTACAGACTTATTCGTAAAATCAAACCAACGGGTTTTCTCACGCAAATTCTCACGGGGCATGGTGGATTCTCCCAATACTTGCACCGTTTTAAGTGTAGGGAGAGTCCATCATGCGACTGTGACCCTGAGAAGGACCAAACAGTCCTGCACCTGCTCATAGAGTGCCCTGCACACGATAAAGCTAGATTCAACTTCAGCCAAATAACAAATGAGACCATAAGGCTAGACAATCTCCATGATTTAATAGCAAATAAAAATACTAGGGAGCCCTTTATCACACTGTGTGAAAGAATATGTAAAATAAGTATAGATAAAAATAAGGATTAGATTAAGAAAATTTACTTAAACAATTATAATGGTATAATAGAATTAAGTAAAACTGTAATAAGAGATAAAAAAAAAAAAAAGGGAAAAAGGACATAAAATAATATAAATGTAATAGATATAAGACTAAATAAGAACATGTAATAAGCATAAAATAGAAAAAGAAGTTGTACTAGTTAATATTTAAATATGTAATAGACTAAGTGTTGCTCTTATAAGTTACATTGTTAAATAGTTACATATATAAAGATGTAATAAGTATAAGAATATCATGTTTAATTAGAAGCAATATTGTTGAATAGTTATATATATAAAAATGTAATAAGTGTAAGAATATCATGTATATAAATAAATAAAAAGGCTCGGCAATTCATTTAAATAAAGATAAAACCAAAAAAAGAAATAAAAAGAAGTCCCTTTGAAAAATACAATCCTGAAATTAATATTCGGGGGACAGAGCCGCAAAAAAAAAAAAAAAAAAAAAAAAAAAAAAAAAAAAAAAACCTAACCTAACCTAACCTAACCTAACCTAACCTAACCTAACCTAACCTAACCTAACCTAACCTAACTTAACAAGTTCAAGTTCTAGTTCAAGTTCAAGTTCAAGTTCAAGTTCAAGTTCAAGTTCAAATTCAAGATCAAGTTCTTTTTCAAGTTCAAGTTCAAATTTGATATCAAGTTTTTTTCAAATTCAAGTTCAAGTTCTTTTTTTTAGTTTAAGTTCAAAATCAAGTTCAAGTTCATATTTAAGGTCAAGTTCTTTTTCAAGTTCAAGTTTTTTTCAAATTCAAGTTCAAGTTCAAGTTCAAATTCAAGTTCAAGTTCAAGTTCTTTTTTAAGTTCAAGTTCAAGCACAGTTCAAGTTCAAGTTCAAGTCAAGTTCAAGTTCAAGTTCAAGTTCAGTTCTAGTGCAAGATCAAGTTTAAGCTCAAGCTCAAATTCAAGTTCAAGTTCTTTTTCAAGTTCAAGTTTATGTTCATTTCAAGTTCAAGTTACAGTTCTTTTTTAAGTTCAAGTTCAAGTTCAATTTCAAGGCCAAGTTCTTTTTCAAGTTCAAGTCAAATTCAAGTTCAAACTCAAGTTCAAGATCTTTTTCAAGTTCAAGTTCAAGTTCAAAATCAAGTAAAAGTTATATTTCAAGTTCAAGTTCAAATTCAAGTTCAAGTTCAAGATCAAGTTCAAGTTCAAGTTCAAGTTCAAGTTCAAGATCTTTTTCAAGTTCAAGTTCAAGTTCAAAATCAAGTAAAAGTTATATTTCAAGTTCAAGTTCAAATTCAAGTTCAAGTTCAAGATTAAGTTCAAGTTCAAGTTCAAGATCTTTTTCAAGTTCAAGTTCAGTTAAATTTCACGTTCAAGTTCAAGTTCTTTTTTTTAGTTTAAGTTCAAAATCAAGGTCAAGTTCAAATTCAAGGTCAAGTTCTTTTTCAAGTTCAAGTTCGTTTTCAAATTCAAGTTAAAGTTCTTTTTTAAGTTCAAGTTCAAGTTCAAGTTCAAGTTCTAGTTCAAGTTCAAGTTCAAGTTCAGGATCAAGTTCAAAATCAAGAAAAAGTTATATTTCAAGTTAAAGTTCAAATTTGTTTTCAAGTTCATGTTCAAGTTCAAGTTCGATTTCAAGTTCAAGTGCCAGTTCAAGTTTTTTCAAGTTAAAGTTCAAGTTCAAGTCCAAATTCAAGTTCAATGTTTTTCAAGTTCAAGGTCAAGTTCAAATTCAAGGTCAAGTTCTTTTTCAAGTTCAAGTTCGTTTTCAAATTCAAGTTCAAGTTCAAGTTGAAATTCAAGTTCAAGTTCTTTTTCAAGTTCAAGTTCAAGTTTAAGTTCAAATTCAAGTTCAAGTTTAAATTCAAGTTCAAATTCAAGTTCTTTTTCACGTTCAAGTTCAAGTTCAAGTTCAAGTTCTAGTTCAAGTTCAAGTTCAGGTTCAAGTTCAAAGTCAAGAAAAAGTTACATTTCAAGTTAAAGTTCAAATTTGTTTTCAAGTTCATGTTCAAGTTCAAGTTCGTTTTCAAATTCAAGTTCAAGTTCAAGTTTTTTCAAGTTTAAGTTCAAGTTCAAGTTCAAATTCAAGTTCAAGTTTTTTCAAGTTCAAGTTCCTTTTCAAGTTCAAGTTCAAGTTCAAGATCAAGTTCGAGTTCAAGTTCAAGTTCAAGTTCAAGCTCAAATTCAAGTTCAAGTTCAAGATCAAGTTCAAGTTCAAGTTCAAGTTCAAGTTCAAATTCAGTTCAAGTTCAAGTTCAAGTTCAAGTTCTTCTTTTAGTTCAAGTTCAAAATCAAGTTCAAGTTCAAATTTAAGGTCAAGTTTATTTTCAAGTTCAAGTTTTTTCAAATTCAAGTTCAAGTTCAAGTTCTTTTTTTTAGTTTAAGTTCAAAATCAAGGTCAAGTTCAAATTCAAGGTCAAGTTCTTTTTCAAGTTCAAGTTCGTTTTCAAATTCAAGTTCAAGTTCGTTTTCAAATTCAAGTTAAAGTTCAAGTTCAAATTCAAGTTTAAGTTCATATTCAAGTTCAAGTTCAATTTCAAGTTCAAGTTTTTTCAAGTTCAAGTTCAAGTTTAAGTTCAAGTTTAAGTTCAAGTTCAATTTCAAGATCAAGTTCATGTTTAAGTTCAAGTTCAATTTAAAGTTCAAGTTTTTTCAAGTTCAAGTTTAAGTTCAAGATCAATTTTAAGTTCAAGTTCAATTTCAAGATCAAGTTCATGTTTAAATTCAAGTTCGTTTTCAAGTTCACGTTCAAGTTCAATTTCAAGATCAAGTTCATGTTTAAGTTCAAGTTCAATTTAAATTTCAAGTTTTTTCAAGTTCAAGTTCAAGTTCAAGATCAATTTTAAGTTCAAGTTCAATTTCAAGATCAAGTTCATGTTTAAATTCAAGTTCGTTTTCAAGTTCACGTTCAAGTTCATGTTCGTTTTCAAGTTCAAGTACAAGTTCAAATTCAAGTTCAAGTTCAGGTTCAAGTTCAAAATTAAGAAAAAGTTATATTTCAAGTTAATGTTCAAATTTGTTTTCAAGATCATGTTCAAATTCAAGTTTGTTTTAAAGTTCAAGTTCAAGTTCAAGTTCAAGTTTAAGTTCAAGTTCAATTTCAAGATCAAGTTCATGTTTAAGTTCAAGTTCGTTTTCAAGTTCACGTTCAAGTTCATGTTCGTTTTCAAGTTCAAGTTCAAGTACAAGTTCAAGTTCAAATTCAAGTTCAAGTTCAGGTTCAAGTTCAAAATCAAGAAAAAGTTATATTTCAAGTTAAAGTTCAAATTTGTTTTCAAGATCATGTTCAAGTTCAAGTTCGTTTTAAAGTTCAAGTTCAAGTTCAAGTTTTTTCAAGTTCAAGTTCAAATTCAAGTTCAAGTGTTTTCAAGTTCAAGTTCAAGTTCAAGTTCAAGTTTAAGTTCAAGTTCAATTTCAAGATCAAGTTCATGTTAAAGTGCAAGTTCGTTTTCAAGTTCACGTTCAAGTTCAAATTCAAGTTCAAGTTCAAGTTCAAGTACAAGTTCAAGTTCAAATTCAAGTTCAAGTTTAGGTTCAAGTTCAAAATCAAGAAAAAGTTATATTTCAAGTTAAAGTTCAAATTTGTTTTCAAGATCATGTTCAAGTTCAAGTTCGTTTTAAAGTTCAAGTTCAAGTTCAAGTTTTTTCAAGTTCAAGTTCAAATTCAAGTTCAAGTGTTTTCAAGTTCAAGTTTAAGTTCAAGTTCAAAATCAAGTACAAGTTATATTTCAAGTTCAAGTTCAAGTTTAAGTTCAAGTTCAAATTCAAGTACAAGTTGTTTCAAGTCCAAGTCCAAGTTCAAGTTCAAGTTCAAATTCAAGTTCTTTTTTTTAGTTTAAGTTCAAAATCAAGGTCAAGTTCAAATTCAAGGTCAAGTTCTTTTTCAAGTTCAAGTTCGTTTTCAAATTCAAGTTCAAGTTCTTTTTCAAGTTCAAGTTAAAGTTCTTTTTTAAGTTAAAGTTCAAGTTCAAGTTCAAGTTCAAGTTTAAGTTTTGTAATGAATGAATGAATGATATATTTATTTGTCACACAAGAGGTGCTATTATTAAAAATAACAAGGACAAAAACAAAAGATATCAAAATAAACATGAAAAAAATATTAATTGGACGGGACAAAAACATAGAACCTCAAGGTGTGCCAAGAGGTAATGGTTGGGGTTCTTGATGTCTGACACAAAATAATTGAAATGCATTTGAGTAACTTAACATGAGACAATTTATTTCTTAAATCCAAGTGACACAAACAATTGCTGCACAATCCAATTATAGTATCAGTTCGGTGGTAAAGTAAACATCCTAAAGATGACCATGACTGGTGAGATGAGCAGGACAGGTTTATACATACGGCCGAAGATAATTTCCTTCGCTTATGCGCAATAATAGTAATAGTTAACAATGTGACTCAAGGCCTGGCGTATCAATTTCACACCACAATAAAGGGCGTTTCCTCATGCTGTGGACAAGATATTCCACATTTAGAAAACGGTTATAAATTGAGAGTCCAAGGACACTAAGTCAGTTTGCAAAAATAGGTAAACTTACCCCGTGACCCGTTAGACACACACACAAAACTTTATTCAGGTAACACAACGTTTATAAACAAACGAATTAACCTCGGATTGATTGGATTTCGGTAATTAAATTTTTAATGTCTTGATTCGCACCGAAAATCTCAAGAACAAAGCACATCAAAAACTTTTTCTCGAGTCACCCTCAGAAAATCTCATAAATTAATACAGAGTGCAAACTGCCTATATAGGTTTTACGGACAACTAGCGCCATCTGTAAAATGGTACCGTAAGATCATTACAGTTTAAATTCAATTTCAAGTTTAAATTCAAGTTCAAATTCAAGTTCTTTTTCAAGTTCAAGTTCAAGTTCAAGTTTAAATTCATGTTCAAAATCAAGAAAAAGTTATATTTCAAGTTCAAGTTCAAATTCGTTTTCAAGTTCATGTTCAAGTTCAAATTCGTTTTCAAGTTCATGTTCAAGTTTAAGTTCGTTTTCAAGTTCAAGTTCAAGTTCAAGTTTTTTCAATTTCAAGTTCAAGTTCAAGTTCAAGTTTTTTCAAGTTCAAGTTCAAATTCAAGTTCTTATTCAAGTTCAAGTTCAAGTCGTAGTCGTAGTTGTAGTCGTAGTCATAGTCGTAGTCGTAGTCTTAATCCTAGTCGTGGTGGTATTCGTATTCGTTTTCGTTGTCGTAGTGTCGTTATCGTATTCGTAGTCGTAGTAGTAGTCGTTGTAGCAGTTTGTCATTATGTTTTTGTTTTAGTTTCGTTTTCGTTTACGTTTTCGTTTTCGTTTACGTTTTCGCTTTCGTTTTCGTTTTTAGTTTTTTCTCTTTATCGTATGTGTATGTGTAATGTATGTGCATGTGTATGGGTACGTGTATGTGTATGGGTATGTGTTAGGTATGTGTATGTGTATGTGTACGTGTTTGTGTATGTGTATGTGTATCACAATCAGAATCAGAATCACAATCACAATCACAATACCATCACAATCACAATCACAATAGTTACCGTA
Source organism: Pyrausta aurata (assembly GCA_963584085.1). Lineage (NCBI taxonomy): Eukaryota > Metazoa > Arthropoda > Insecta > Lepidoptera > Crambidae > Pyrausta > Pyrausta aurata. Next base: position 34,441 of record CAUZXH010000218.1, read on the forward strand.
GTCGTAATCGTTGTCGTAGTTGTTATCGTAGTCTTTGTCGTAGTCGTTGTCGTAGTCGTTATCGTAGTCGTTATCGTAGTCGTTGTCGTAGTTGTTGTCGTAGTCGTAGTCGTCGTCGAAGTCAAAGTCGTCGTCGTAGTCGTAGTGAGTGAAAAAGAAGCAGCAATTAATAATGCCCTACACGTAATAAAAATGTATCCTGTCTGCGCAACATTTTCTGGGAATGAGGGCTGCCAAACTGAACTAACATTTTAGGCCCACTTTCGACGAAGCCACTTTGACGGTAGCTGACACATGCTCAAATTAAGCTAGCAGCGATTGTAGTAGTCAGTGTTGCTAAACAGATGCTCAAGTTTTCGCTAGACACCTCAAAAATTTTCCATTTGCTTTAATAAAGTTTCTATAGGCAGATTTAATTAATTTTTGTTTCGAAAAGTTGTCTGCCATGGGCAAAGTTGCCCGGTTTCACGGTACCTACATTTTAAAATGGTGGGTCAACAAATTTATAGTATTTCTTGTTTATTTAAATAGTATAAACTTTATATCAAAATTAAATCGACAAAATAGCATACGCTAAGCTATAGAAAGGATCTTGACCAAAGCCGGGCCCAGATTGCGTCTTTGTAATTTATATATTTCAAAAATCTTGTTTTGAATTATAATTGCACTGGTATTTTTTAAATAATCGAACAAATAGGGGTTTAAAAGTAACACTTAAATAGTTGCAATTTTAATCTCGAATTGATATCAAGTTTATGCAAATTAATGTATTTCCGGTGTAGTTTTCCGAAATGAGGCAAAACCGAAATTAAAAATTAATTAAAAATAAGGGAACTAAATTTGTAAGCGATTTAGCGCACGCCAAAATCGATATTGGTTCAATTCGGAACAGAGCGCTATCCCGATATGTCATAGTCATCTATGTGTCAGCCACAGCCAAGCAAAGTGTATAAACTATTATTTCGTAGTCCCACGCTAACTACGAACGCATTCATTAGACGAGCTTTCCAATGCAATGCGAAAAGTTTTAAGCTCATGGATTGCACCGGGTTCAGTAAGTATTGAATTTTGTTAAACATAATAATTACCTTCTGAATGTATCAAAAGTAAAATACTATATTTTTTTCAAATCAAACCCATGATATTTGGTTCTGAAGTTTACGCGAATACTCATTACTCAATAAAACACACTTTTACGGATTGATTTCGCGAACGTTTATTTTTATTTAATGCCTTATTTATTTTTGCCTTGTTTATTTTTTATTTTTATTTAAACCTATGGTTTTTTGTCACACGTTATGGATGAGGTAGTCAAATGCCATGAATGTTTTTTATTAGTTCAAGCTAATAAAACTCTTGAAGAAATAAATCCACTCCAATATGGACACCAGCAAGTTGGTTTTGGCTGTGGTTCTTCAATATTAAGATCTCGCTCATACAAAGTATCTATTTTTATTTCTATTTATTTTTATTTATTTTTATTTTTATTTTTTTTCACTGTATATTTTGACGTTCATAAGTGTCATTTCATGACCTAACATGAAATAAAGATTTTGAATTTTGTTTTTTTTTTGAATTTTATCACCTAATTGTCAAGAAAGAGCTATTATCATTGGATGGGTTCCAATTCACATTGTTATTGAATAGTAGGTAAGAATGTAAGACATTACATATATTTTTTTTTTTTTTTTTAATTTTAATGGAAGACCAACAGCTACATAAAACACAGTATTAAAACAAATGTAGTAACATGAAAGCCAATTATAGGTCCTCACCGATTGAAACAATGTAGGATCACAAATAATTGAGCACTAATACATTGAAACACACTACCAAGACAAAAAGAACAATGGTGGGATAAATCTAAGTACTAAAACATAGTCAAAATCAAATTAAATTACTGGAGCAAATGTTCATTAAGTAATCGCTTAGCTTTAGCTATACTCGTAGCGAATAAGTCGATATCAACAATAAATAAATACGTTTTGTAAAACTAGGTATTTGTTTTACTTCTACTGTATATACTTTGTAAAGTATAGCCTGATTTTTGTGTCACGTAGATGGAGTTCTAAATTGATCATACTTAGCATTGGGCTGTGAGTCCAACTTAAGTATTGTATGATAAGTTTAATAACATCTGTAACAAGAATCAAGCTTTTACAGAGTATTTAACTAGTGTAAAATCTGTAAATGATGTCCTCTAAACATCATTGACGATCATCATGATATCTGGTGTAGTGGTTCACGCTCTGGGCCCCTATTTTTGAATCACTCGCTTGGATATGGCGTGATTTTCGTTCGAAAACACATTAAAAATCAACAGAAATCACTCAAAATCTAGACGTGAGTACTCACAAAATTGAGCAATGTTTTTTTCAAATCCTTTATGTGTAGATTACAACTCGTTTTCATTCCAAAATTCGACTTTAATCATTGAATATCACTCGCCATCTTGACGCGAGTGATTCAAAAATAGAGCTCCTGGGCCCCTATTTTTGAATCATTCGCTTCAAGATGGCGAGTGTTTTCGTTCGACGTAGAGTCAAAAGTCATAGAAAAAAAATCGTTTTCGAACGAAAATCACTCGCCATCTTGAAGCGAATGATTCAAAAATAGGGGCCCAGAGCGTGAACCACTACACCAGATATCATGAAGTGATTCAAAAATAGAGCTCCTGGACTACAATGCCAGGTGGTTATGAGTTCGGATCCCGCAAGAGGTAAATATACGACAAAGGGGAGCCTTACAATGATGATGATGAAGAGGTCAATGTTTGTGTGATGAGCACAACAATGTGTACCCAAGTTATTCGCAATAGTACCAGGTTTGCAAAGCTTGAAACAAGGTAAGTAATTGTTGTGTTTAGATTATGGAACGCATTTAAGTACCTACCTATATTTTATAATCCTAGGTCATTCTCATCAATCTTTCTCGCTCGTCTTCATCAACTCTTGTACCATTTAATATGTATATAATCGAGTGAGGTGCATTTATTCTGCAATCACAAAACATAACCTCAAAATGCCTAACTTCCATTGAATTCCTCGTAGACCCATAATTATTTAAAAAAAAATGTATTTCTTTCAAATATTTATATATTAATTATCTCAACATTTTGTAAAGACGCATGCTGACGCAAAGAGGGCCCAGTTTCTATAGAGTTTTGGTCAAGATCCTTAGTCGTGACACCTTTTACTCAAAACATCTGTCATAATATGACAGATTTTTTGACAGACTATTTGTTTTATTTTCCTCATTAGCAAACATACTGGCCATTCAAATAAGCAAGTGCACAAATAATTCAGCGCGTTGTAGCACTTTTTTATTTACAGCTAGAAGTATGTATGCAGCAAATGTAAAAACCGGCCAAGTGCGAGTCGCCCATTTTATGACTTTGGAAGCGCCTATCCCTTAAACGTGATACTTTTAGAGAAAATGGTTTTAAAAACCTCTATGTCATTTTAAAAGACCTATCCATAGACACCCCACACGCATAGGTTTTTCAAAAAAAATATTTTTAGGTTTTAGTTTCATGTATGGGAGCCCCCCCTTAAATATTATTATTTTTTATTTTTTCTATGAACATCGAAAAGCGGTTAACATAATACATCAACCTACCAAGTTTAAACGGTGTAATGCTAATAGTTTTAGATTTTTTTTTTTTTTTTCTTATTCGTTTTACGGCTTTTGGACTGAGTCCATTACGGCCAATCAGAATGTAATGTTGCCATCATATTGCATGCTCCACAATTTTGGGAGTTTAGTCTTCAATGAGGGATGAAAAAGTAAAATCTTCACTACTATGATAAAAACTTCATTATGTATCTTCTGAATTAGTAAAGTCAATTTACGTTTTGACATCTGGTCTTATATTTCTTCAAATGTAGAAGTTATGTACTCATACAAATGTTTATATGTGTTCTCATTTTCCAGTATAGATGGCAAGTGGCGGGGAATATCATCTTCTTTATAGGACTGTAGTAGGCCATCTATTAACAAAACAACATAACATAATACATCAACCTACCAAGTTTAAACGGTGTAATGCTAATAGTTTTAGAATAAAGTAGCTGTGACATACGGACGGACAGACAGACAGACAGACAGACAGACTTGACGAAACTATAAGGGTTCCGTTTTTGCCATTCGGCTACGGAACCCTAAAAAGGTTAATCATATTTTCTCTTTGTTTTTTTTTTTTGTATTCACTGAACACAAATGGATGAAGCAAAGGCATAACGGCGAACGGTGAAGTCATTCATTTCCAAATAATCCAATCAATTCGGCTCGTCTACTATATAAAAATAAGTCGGGTTTTCCTCCTGACGCTAAAACTCCAGAACGCAAGAACCGATTTCCACGGTTTTGCATTCGTTGAAAAGGTCTCGGGCTCCGTGAGGTTTATATCAAAAAAATCCCATAAAACGGGGCCGGGGCGGGACGGGGCTGGGGGCGAAACGAAGTTCGCTGGGACCGCTAATACGTAATAAATGAAAGTTTTGAGGTTTTTCATTAAAAACCGCCGGCAAAGAGCAAACTGATGAAATCAAATTAGAAATAAAAATTGACTCTTTTCGCATTTTTATTTCCAGTAACATAAATTGGAGAAAATCCTTTTAATAGGATCAAACCTTAGAATGAAAAAATAAATAATATTTTTTTACATTTACAGTCAGAAACGATCACAAAGAAAAGCACAAACGTTAACTGATATTCGGTAAATGAAATATCAATAACAGTGTCGTCTATGGGGTCTAGGAGCTGGCTGTGCTGGCCGCGGAGCCGGTACGCCGGAAGGAGGTGGCAGTGATGGCGGCGCCACTGGTGGTGTCGCTGGTGGTGATGCGGCGGGCTGGCCGGCTACCGCTGTGGCAACAGCGTCGCCGGTGCCGCTTGCAATGGCCGTCGCTTGTGCATTCTGTGGCGCCGCCGCGGCGTAGGTGAGGGTAGCGAGGATGCAAATCTGAAAAAAAGATTAAAGTTAGATGCAAACTCAGAGACGTGAGCCATCTTAAGTCGCTTTTTAGGGTTGAGCAGCCGAATGGCAAAAAAAATACCCTTTAGAGTCGTCCCATCGTCGTGGCACAGACACTTATTCTAAAACTATTAGCATTTACACAGATAGTTCAAACTTGGTAGGTAGGTTCATCGTGTATTAAATATTATCGTGTTATCCGCTGTACGATTCCCATACAAAAAATTACATATGAGGGGCTCCCTGCCACACATGAAACTAACACAAAAAAACGCTCAAATGATTTCTAGGTTCCTAAATAATTTATTCTCAAATTCAAACGTTTTTAGGTAACGCTTCAAAAATGGTAAAATCTTAAACTTTAAATGATTTTTTAAAAAAAAAAACAGTTGTTTTTGCTATCAACAAAATATTGCTGCATTTTGGCTAAGTGGAAGTAAGTCAACCCCTATTAATTCGGTTAAAAGTTGGCACGGAGCGCTCATTGCCGAGCCCGACTCGCACTTGGCCGATTTATTTCATTTTGAATTTTGAATAAAACGTCGAATATTATATACTTACCAAAACAACTTTCATCGTGTGAATCATGTCCGATCGTCTCAGGTGACTATAAAAAAAAGTGTCGTCGGCCACCTTTTATACTATTCAACAATAATGAGTTGATGAGACAATAACATATTCATCAATTTGCAACACAGACGCAGACAGGTGGTATAAGACGGGGTTTTTGCGTCAATTCAGCTGTTTACTCCAAAAATTTTAAGTATTGTATTTATTTCTTAGACTATTCATGCATAAAAAATATCTTTGCATTCTTTATTGTTTCAAAATATATACTAGCGGTCCCAGCGAACTTCGTTTCGCCCCGAGCCCCGTCCCGTCCCGGCCCCGTTTTATGAGAATTTTCTTTGCTTTAAACCTCACGGAGCCCGAGAATTTTTTACCAACCAATGCAAAACCTTGGAAATCGGTCCTTCCGTTCTGAAGTTATAGCGTCAGGGAGGAAAACCTTTTTTAATTCGTAATATCTTTTGAATGGAAAGTCCAATTTAAATAATTAAAAAGCTATTTTATAGGTAGTTAAATGGTCTTGACCATAAAATAATTTATTTGGATAAGGATTAATATAAACACATAAATAGCATGGTTTGAATTTGGTTAGCATTTTCATTAATGTTTAAAATGAAAAAAGTTGTAGTGACATAACTACAATAGTTGGACATATGTCACCGCAGAGTTTTTTGTAGACATTATGATGTTCTTCAATATTGTATTAGTTTCGGCAGCGCATTCGACGAAAGACATTTTAAGACTCATTTTTCTACACCTTCGGTTACATTGTTCAAATTTTACCAAGGATCCCTATTTTTTTTCAAAATGAAATGTAGCCTATGTCAAATTGGAAGAATGTAGCATTCTATTGGTGAAAGATTTTTTTAAATTGACCCAGTACTTTTTGAGCCTATTCATTACAAACATACAAACCTTTGAGTATACAAACATACAAAAATAGGTACAAATCTTTCCTCTTTATAATATTAGTGTAGATTTATATTTCGCATGCAATTGATTTCTTTCTTTGAGACAGCAATATCCAAGATCTTATACTGATCCTGAGCAAAATCTTTTAGTAAAAAAAGTTATTAAACTTTTTAATTGTATTTTAACATTGTTTTTTATAAAATGTACAAACTATGACAGTAACATACATTACTCCTAAGATCTCCTCTATGTATGTAGGTATAACCAACCATGCATGAGTCATACATACGAGAAATATATTTTTTACAACACTTGCTCAACAATGTTAGGTGTTTAGTAAACTCAAAGTGAGTCATTCTATAAGGTCACCTCGTTTTAAGTGATAATATTTTAACAGAGTATCTATCTATATCATAGAAATAGGACCCAAGCATTTTTTTTTTAAAAATCTGTCCCATTTTCATTTTAATTTTTCCTAACAAAAAAAATAATTATTAAAAAGAGCATCCTGTTTTGTCTACTCTCAGAGATCCCCACACGCGACATCGCCTTTCGTCTCTTTCATTTAATGCCTATCTCATTCATTCATGTAGCGCCGGTGCAATGACCGCGAGCGGGAGGGGGGCACCGCGGCGCGCCTATTTTTTAGACCCCCCACATCAGTAGACTGCATTCGATTACCTACCTTTATCAAAGTATCTCAGTGTACCTACAAACTAATTGTTACTGCAATCAGATCCCTAAACACCTGACTAAACACTAACAGCTGGTTAGGTACCTATTATGATAAATAAACTGAGACAGAAACTCAACTTAAGTAGGTATGTGTTCATTCATCGAAGGCATAAAACACTAGGTATGATAAACTGGAAGTAGCTACCTAATTATGTATTTTATTTAATAAATTCCTGCTGATAATAACAAAGCTTATGTGAGAGTAAACTTTTAAAAAGAATACATACCTAAACTGTTAAAAATTAATGACCTGACTGCGTTCAATCTCACAAAATCTACGTTAAACAGATGTTTTTAGTTTTACCTACCTAATGAGTACCTAACTACTGATTCGCTTTGATTCAGTGGATATGCACTAAAAATTGCGTAAGTAAATAAAACACAGTTTCGTTTTAAGTTTTATTTATTTGGTACCGTAAAAAACATAACATCAGGCACACGCAACGCAACGCGATTACATCCTAGAATCAGCTAGAAACTTACCTAAATCTTTTTTTGTTTTAACTTTCATTCATTGCACTTGCTCAGTTTTTGTACAGATAGGTATGTGAATACAAATCTTATTTCACGATTATGTAAATTAAAACTAGGATTCTATTATTTATTATTACATTGGTTTTGAAATAATAATACTCGTACATCTTTATTTATCGGCCGCGATAACATTTAAGGCTGCTGTCACCTACCTTCTAACAAAGTTCAAATGAAAATTTCTCCCCAAAAATGACTAAACTGACTACTTTTTTTGAATGAATTGTGTAGAAATGAACAATCTCCATAAGATGTCGACTCTGAATTTTTGATTCAATCTTCATAATGTCTGTAATTTGCAATCATAGAAGCCAAATTGACGGTTTTTCTGGCGCACTCTTCTAGATCACTTGTTGACATCAGCTATCGAAATAACATAAACTTGAAGGGAATTACGTTCGTATACAAGGTGTCGACTCTGTTTTTTTTATTTATCGCTCTGGTTATTCCAAATGAAGACAAAATTGAAACCATGTTTTGGCATAAAATACGCACCTAAAGACAGGCGATTATCTCTGAGATACATTGCACTTATTCTGTGTTATTTGATAAAACAATGTTATAGAGGTTCCTATCTTTGACTTAGCATCTAAATTCTTGATTTTATCTTGTGCAATATATTCAAAATATCTTACTAAAGTAACCTATAAATTTGAGATATGGAGCTGTCACGAACATTCATCTTCGATCGAAATTTGACAGACAGCGCCGAGCGCTCGGAGGGGAAGGGTGTGTCGCTCGTTGTCTTCGCTGCTACTCTTTTATTTCGTGTATGATACTAATTCCAAATTTGAAAATATCACGCTTTGCACAATTTTTATACGGCGACCAATTCGCTTTGAGGCTTTATGCAACAGGCATAAAGCCATAGTGCATTTGGATCGTCGATGGTCTCTAATTATAACAAAAAAGTATTTGTTCTTTTGTATCGATTAGTAGTTGTATTTAAATGATTAATCAATGTTATGTAAACTTGCATAGAAAGGAATTCTTATTAATTACTATAAACAAGAAAGATTTATATGTATGGCGACTATTTCAAGAGGTTCATGAGTTATAACGAAGATCTTTTATCATATACAATTTGTATTTTCGAAACTTGATCAAACAAAATGTGCAGATACTAGGACCAAAATTATCGACAAAAATAATAATAATAAAAAATTGTCTACAAAATAAAATTGTGGTATATGATGAGCAAACTTTTTCTATCACCAAACAGTTAAATGTCAATTTTAGACAAATACTGAATTAATAAGGCCAAGAATAGGCAATAGTACCAATTCTATTATTGCATATGTATGGGGTTGCAAATTATAACCTTATTTATATAAAATAAAGTAATATCAGTAACACTACTTTATAGTTCAACAACGGTAGACCGATTTTCATGATATTTACTTTGTTGAATTGGTATTTACCTCTTACCCCTTAAGTTATTATAAAACAGGGCCGGGGCGCGCCGAGGCTGGATATGAAGCAAAGTTTTCTGTGGTCGAAGTTTTTTTTGTCGCTAAAAAGTCTAAAACTCTTCAAAGGACTCCAATTTAGGCAAACCATTTCTTTTTGAAGTCAGTGCCATCGCATGGGCTCTCTCAAGTTCCATCTTAAGCGACATCTATCTGGGCATCGACTCCAAATAGAAATGGTTTGCCTAAAATGGAGTCCTTTCAAGGGTTTATTTAAGACTTTTTATTGTGTTTTGTTTTTGAAGTCGGTTTTATTGAAATAGTATGGTGGTGAAGTAACCATTAACCCAACAAAATTGAAGACAAATAAGGGCTTTTGTTTTAAGTATTTGTCTTTGAGTAGTAAACAAGTAAGTTTATAAATTTTCTTACATCATTCGTGCTTTGGATTTTGAATAAGAATAAACGGACGAGAAAAATTAAAAGGTCAGTTTTTCTTAATATAGACCGTATATAGGCATTATTTAGTTCCACAACCTTTGATACGCACTTGTATGTACATACCATTGGCCATTGGCGTCAATTCCATACTGTGTGGGACTTGTTCATGGCATTAATTCCATACGCTAGTAACAGTGTTTCAATGGTTTAAACCTAAATAAATAGGGCAATATTTTGCTTATTTAACATTATTTTTCTTTCTACCACAATCTACAACCACAACCTAACTATAAACTTGTATAGAAAAACGCTTGTATAAATAGAAGCGTTTCATGTGATGTGTATGTAATTAATATGAACCTGTATTCAAATTGTACGCAAATGCCATGAAGTTCCATGGTTCTATTCAAGTCCATATTCATATAATATTTCATTATTGAAAAATGTATATGGACAAAATGATATAATACCGGTGTAAACCAAATAATTAAATAAAAATTATCTTGTTTATCATCTGTTATACATGAAATACTTGAAATCATGATCGAAATTTTCTTAACTACATTTTCTGAATGTCAGCTATAATAACTTGTGACATATTTCATATATCAAAATACAAATCATATCAAAGAACAGCGTTACACTAAAAAGCATTTATGTGTAAATAAATCCTCATAGCATCCAGCTGGTATGACACGTGGTAGATCAAGCGCAGAACCAATGGCATCATCCACCAATAACCCTTAGTCCCCGTTTCTCGTGAAGTTTACATTCGTAAAAAAAATACCTACTCTGAGAAGTCACGATTTGGGTGAAGACATAAAGAGGCAGATAACCGGTACCAACCTGTACCGACTGACTAGTGATGTGCCAAGTCATCTATTTTTAATCTCGAAATATTTAAGAAATTCGTTACAACAATCCAAATAAGGACCGACTGACACTAGAAAATTGTTTTAAAACAAGATTCAAATCAAGACTTGAGTCGGAAAAGTCTCTATAAAGCATTTCAATTCCATGAAATAGCCAACACGGCACAACACTGGTTAGTCGTTGCAGGTCAGTGCGTGTTACCCGCCTCTATATGTCTTCACCCTTTGGATGCATTTCGTTTTTTCTATGCTGTAAGTTTTTTACGTTATTATAACTGTACGTTTGTGTTTATATCAGTGAATTTAGTTATATAATTATCAAAAGGAAAATGTTCGCGAACGGAATCGACGCGAGCTCTGATTCCGAACTGTATTCACTGTATTCGTAATAGGTATTTTAAATACAAATAAACTGGTATAACATTAATTTATCACATCGACTTTTATAAGACCATCATTTTCTGTGTTCATCATACGCATAGCCTACTACCTAGAGATAAAGTATCAAAATTGTTTAATTACAGTTAACATTTTTTTGTGTCCCGGACATATAAAATCGCACACACACATTGATAAATTTGGTAAAATCTGAGAATCTCCACACTGTCATATGGCTCTTAACATGAAAAAATAACAACATGAGAGATTTTTTACAGTCAAAACTCGTGCCTATTTTGCACAATAACTTCTTATTTTACGATTGCCGAAGCAAGCACTAGCCAGCCAATGACCAATCTAGCTATCACGACACGAGCACTGGATTTATTACACTGGACATCATGGGATTCACTGAGGGGATTCACTGTTCATTCACACACGTATGCACTAAATCTATGCTGGAAATGAAGGCGAATAACTGCAGCATTGTGTTGTTGTTGTGCACGTTATCCCTGCCGCGTAAAGGTGTAATTGCGCAGTAGTCAACGGGAGGACTCGAGCTCAAGCTGCTCGACCTTCGGCGCGTAGTCCGCGCCCGCAGCAAATCTTAGTCCCTCATGTGATAAAGGTGGAGGCCTTTGTTGTGCAGAAACCGCCATATCCAGCGTCTGCGGGCGGTGTTTGGTACTAGGTGCCGCGATGCCGGTGAAAACAATCCAGCACGTCGTTCTCGAAGTGCCACGTCGAGGCGCGGCGCGGCGGGAAGCTTGTTGATGCCGGTCGCCCGGCCCGGGCTCCGCACGAGGCACGGCGCACGTCGGGACGCGCGCGCACACAACTCAATCGGCGAATTTTTTTGGCAGACTGACTCGCTCGCGCGCGCCGTCGGTCGCGTGGCGAGCGTGCGGGGGCGGGTGCGGGGGAGCGGCCGCGACACGTGTAGGCAACGCGGCGGCGATTGGCGGCGCGTTTGACATTGCCTACAAAGACCGAGAGCGCCGCTCAGCAACACGCGACACGGGGTGTTTTATTTTAGTATTTTTTCTACATGTTTAGAGGTCATTTTCTCGAAAACTAGCGTATAATTTTTTTTTTAACTTACAAAAAATGTTTCATTTATTTTTCTGAATCTGCCCTTAAAATATTATCACTTAAAACGAGGTGACCTTATATATCTAGGTTACGTAATAAAAAAAAATATTGTATGAAAATCCATTATCTCCCTAGGGCATAAAAGTGATTTGTAGGTATGTATTGCACCAAAAAGGTCATGATTATTCGTAAATAGAGTTGGTCACGATCACGACGAACGACACGAAAATGTGTAAATACTTCGCGATTTGGCTGTATGCCTGATGTCACCGAATTTCATTGCTCGTTCCGTGGAAATTTTTACAAAAAAAAAAACATTATTTTGTTTTAAGTCTAGAATGCGCCCGTGCTGTAAAGATGTCTTTACGGTAGGTACGGGCGCCATCTATCATCATCTTATTTATCATCAAACTAGTGAGTTTATTCCCCAGTTAAATAATCTACTATCATTATTATTTAGTATTAAAATGCAATTATCTTAGATCCCATAACAATATTATACGGTAAAAAATTCCTGACAGAGAGTCACTACACTGAGTCGCATTCACACATTCACAGAGAGTCACATCTGAATAAATAAACGTTTGTGCGACGTGCATCATACACATGCGGTCATGATGATGCAAAACTAATTGGGGTTTTTGACGTGCAGCTTTGTTACTGTCACAGGCAAAACGTATAATTCCGCCGTTTACATAAGGCGTCGTCAGTTTATAAACGCTCGCGGTTTTGCAAAATGCCGAAGGCAAACTATATACCTACTGCCGATTCATTAAATGCAATGCCACAAACGATTCCTCTACAATTGAAACGCATATGTCGCAGTCAAATCGTATAATTCCGCCGGTTACATACGGCGTCGTCAGTTTATAAACAGGCAAAATCTATAATGCCGAGTCATTATATAAAATGCCACCACAACATTTAATCTACAACTGAAACGCATTATACATAATGAAGTGAAAAATTTAGAATTTAGTTCTTTTTCGCACCATGGGTGTCGTTATCTATTGAGCCATACTCTTACTAATCTGTGTATTGAGCATTAAAGGAAAATGGCTTCAAATAGTAAATTCATATGTAAAAATGTGATTGAAAAACAGTGGAAATACGACGTCTATGATTGATGTTATGCGTGGTAATAGTGATTTCAAGGACGTTTTTCATAATGAAATACGAAAATTGTAGAATACTCAATCGGGAACGATAACAAATCCATGACAAAAATTTTGAGGTTATCCGGCACCTCAAGAACGCTAAGGTGTCCATGGAATCTAAGACCCGCAGGACATCTGCAGAGTTTTATAAAATTATTGGTGAAAAATATGATGTGATGAATGAGTATTAGCGATGTGGACTATGTTATTCTAAAAAAGGATTACCCTAACAGTGTAATAGTCAATGCCATTGTTTATTTAAAAATATACAGCCATACAGACAATTATTTAGAAGTAATAATTTACACTAAAAACTGGTACTAAACTAGCAGTGCATTGAAATCGTTCGCTTCCAAATTGAAGTTCCCTCTTTAAGCTTAAACGATTCTTTATTGACTGCCTGCTATTATTATTCATTTTTTCACACGTAATAAAAGCATGTTTTAAAAAAAGTCTTTATTTTGTTTTTTATTTTTTTATTTGAGCTCTGTGATGAAATTCCGGTAAAGGGTTGTCACAACACCAACCATAGAATGTAGTATAGTATAGAATGACAAACGCGGATTTTCAGCGAAACCAAAAAGTTACTTTACATGTGTGCGTTCAATAGTGATGTGTATCTTATGGTGGTGCAAGTTTTATCGACGAGGTTACGATAAAGCATGTAAATTGAAACAAAAATAATTAAATTAATGCACTTATAATAACATAATACTTTTTATTTCATAAACAAGACAACCTCATTTTTTTTAAATTACATATTTATTTATTTATGTATGAAGACTTGCTAGAAGCACTTATACACGTTCCAACATAGACCTTACCACAGCACAGCTTCGGGACAGTTGTGTGGGCCAGTGCTGAGAAGCTGTGCAAGAATTACGGTTACCTAAAAAAAAATTATCGATACTGATGACGTCATCATTTAGTCAAGCCCTAGTGTAAGTGTGTTTCTAATTTTACTGAAAATATCTGAATTATTCTATTGGAAACTTTGATATATGGCTGCAAATCACAAAGGAAGTCCTAAATTTACTGTACAATTTGGCATCGGAGTCAATTTCACTTACAAATTTTATAAAATTTGGAATTAAATTTTTATCAATGATTCATATTTACTGGTGAAAAGTATGATTTTCGGGATAGTATCCTCGGCGCACTTCACAGTTGCTGAAAGCACAAGCCATTTCATCTGAAATTGTTATACAAAACTTAAATTATAACTTTATCCATTCATAATTTTTCAAAAATTCCAGCGACGGAAACTTGACGTTTCCACTAAATCCATTATTTCCTAAAAAACGGTCTCGCTGTCATAAGGTCTTTCGCTGTCAAATCCTATAGAATTTCACTAAGTAGCACGCCGGTAAGGTAGCGGCCATAGAATGTAGTATAATATAGAATGACAAACGCGGATTTTCAGCGAAACCAAAAAGTTACTTTACATGTGTGCGTTCAATAGTGATGTGTATCTTATGATGGTCCAAGTTTTATCGACGAGTTTACGATAAATCATGTAAATTGAAACAAAAATAATAAAATTAATGCACTTTTGATAACATAATACTTTTTATTTGATAAACAAGATAACTATTTTTTTTTTTAAATACATGTTTATTTATTTATGTATGAAGACTTGCTAGAAGCACTAATACACGTTCCAACATAGACCTTATCACAGCACAGCTTCGGGACAGTTGTGTGGGCCAGTGCTGAGAAGAAGCTGTGCAAGAATTACAGTTACCTAAAAAAGTCGGTCAAAGAATTTATCGATACTGATGACGTCATCATTTAGTCAAGCCCTAGTGTAAAGAAACGGTTTCTTATTTTACTGAAAATATCTGAATTATTCTATTGGAAACTTTGATATATGGCTGCAAATCACAAAGGAAGTCCTAAATTTACTGTACAATTTGGCATCGGAGTCGATTTCACTTACAAATTTTATAAAATTTGGAATTAAATTTTTTATCAATGATTCATATTTACTGGTGGAAAGTATGATTTTCGGGATTGTATCCTCAGCGCACTTCACAGTTGTTAAAAGCACAAGTCATTTCATCTGAAATTGTTATACAAAACTTAAATTATAATTATATCCATTCATAATTTTTCAAAAATTCCAGCGACGGAAACTTGACGTTTCCACTAAATCCATTATTTCTTAGTAATCGGTCTCGCTGTCATAGGGTCTTTCGCTGTCAAATCCATAGAGAAAGAAAAAAATCTTCGCTTTATAAAGAGCGAGCTACTTAGTGAAATTCTATAGGATTTGACAGCGAAAGACCTTATGACAGCGAGACCGTTTTCTAAGAAATAATGGATTTAGTGGATACGTCAAGTTTCCGTCGCTGGAATTTTTGAAAAATTATGAATGGATATAAATATAATTTAAGTATTGTATAACAATTTCAGATGAAATGACTTGTGCTTTCAGCAACTGTGAAGTGCGCCGAGGATACAATCCCGAAAATCATACTTTCCACCAGTAAATATGAATCATTGATAAAAATTTTAATTCCAAATTTTATAAAATTTGTGAGTGAAATCGACTCTGATGCCAAATTGTACAGTAAATTTAGGACTTCCTTTGTGATTTGCAGCCATATATCAAAGTTTCCAATAGAATAATTCAGGTATTTTCAGTAAAATAAGAAACCGTTTCTTTACACTAGGCCTTGACTAAATGATGACGTCATCAGTATCGATAAATTTTTTGACTGATTTTTTTAGGTAACCGTAATTCTTGCACAGCTTCTTCTCAGCACTGGCCCACACAACTGTCCCGAAGCTGTGCTGTGGTAAGGTCTATGTTGGAACGTGTATAAGTGCTTCTAGCAAGTCTTCATACATAAACAAATAAATATGTAATTTAACAAAAAAGAGGTTGTCTTGTTTATCAAATAAAAAGTATTATGTTATTAAAAGTGCATTAATTTAATTATTTTTGTTTCAATTTACATGATTTATCGTAACCTCGTCGATAAAACTTGGACCACCATAAGATACACATCACTATTGAACGCACACATGTAAAGTAACTTTTTGGTTACGCTGAAAATCCGCGTTTGTCATTCTATACTATACTACTTTCTATGGTCAAATCCTTTAGAATTTCACTAAGTAGCACACTCTTTTTAAAGCGAAGATTTTTTTCTTTCTCTATGACACCAACACGCACAACACTAGATGACGTGAACGAGAGCCGCCATATTTTGTTCTTTTCGCTTCTGTCATTTCTACTATCCGTGTGCGATTTTAGGTTAGTTATCACGTTTTTATTGGATTAATTCAGTGTTTTAATGTGATTATTGTTCAGTGTTGACGTGGTAATTGGTAAATTTCAGATATTCAAAATGCAGAACGACGCCGGTGAATTCGTTGACCTTTACTGCCCGAGGAAATGGTGAGTGCCCACGTTTTAGGTTATTTCGTTCTTGTTATTACATTGAAGGCATTATTTCCATAGTTAAAGTATCTGTAAACTTCGTTTGATGATATAATTAATCACATTCCTAATTCTGTCTGGTAATTAATCCAAAATACGTTGAATTACGTTAAAACGGTAAAGTGTAGCTCTGCCGCGTGTTACAAAGAGTAAATACTGTTTAGAGTTTTACGTGTAATCCACAAAACAATAAACTAATGGCCCATTTACACGAGGCCAGTAAAACTGGCGCCAGCAAATTAGAAACCGTTCCATTCTATTGCACTGGCTTCGTCCACTGGCTTGGGGTAATGGCCCATTTACACGAAGCCAGTAGACGAGCCAGTCCAATAAGCCAGGCCAGTATTGGCTTCGTGAAAATAGAGCCAGGCCAGTGCATTGGACTGGCCCAAGCCAGTGGACGAAGTCAGTCCAATAGAATAGAACGGTTTCTAATTTGCTGGCGCCAGTGCTACTGGCCTCGTGTAAATGGGCCATAAGAAACATTAGTTTTGGAGTCATACACTCGTAATTATTATCATGCATACAAACAAGAATTTGTTGTTACCACCTACTAATCATGATACAATAGCCAAAAACTCAAGACTAAAATGAAATTGTACCATGAAACACAAAGCGTTGAGTTCAAATGAATATGATACAAGATTGATCTCCCTTTTCTTCATTAGATACAAAGCTTTAGTTGGTTGGACAAATATTCTAAACTTATTTATTTTACTATTCCTAGCTCGGCCAGCAACCGTCTCATCCACGCTAAGGACCATGCCTCCGTGCAGTTGGTGATTGCTGATGTTGACCCCGCCACTGGCCGTGCTGCTGACTCCGCTAAGATCTATGTTGTCTGCGGTGCCATCCGTCGCATGGGAGAGTCTGATGACTGCATCGTCAGGCTCACCAAGAAGGATGGGATATTAACCAAGTAAGTTTTGTTAACAATAAGAAAGATTTGTCTACAGTGTTTCTGAATTTGTGCTCAAAATACTATAAATAGAGGGTGACCTCTACTTGAAGTGTTGTGTTTGCCTAGCAGTGGCTAGACAATGCCGAGATATTCACAGGCTTTTATTTCTGAATAACATACTTAATATAACCTAATAAAAATTCACAAATTGCCCTGTATACCTATTTTTCTGCTTTCTGGTAATGGTGTAAAGCAATTTTATTTATTTGACAGTTTAAAACATACAGTATGATCTGTTAAACGTTTTGTTCTTTGCCGTTTGACATACGTTTTGAACTGTCAAAAATTTTTATTAATTAAGATTCAGGCAACATAAAACATTGAATTAAATAAAAATTGGTTTTAAAATTTACATACATAAAAATTAAATTAAAAATGTCAACAATTTATACAGAAATTCTATTTAAAATTCAAATTATTCATGCTAATCTATACTTATATTATAAAACTGTCAAATGAATATGATTGCTTTACACAATCGCCCCTCTGGTGCAGTTTCTTGGATACCGAAGAGTGACCTGCTCCATTGTTGCTCCATCTGTACTTTGTGCACAAAGAACAAATGGTTTCTAAGTTCTTATGAATGTTTACTGTCTGTGGTATGACCGTATGAATTAAACAGTACTTTTTAATATGCTGTTTCTCTTGTTTCAGGAATTACTGATGTGTATTCTAAGGCGCACTATTTTTAAGAAAAAATAATAAAAAAAACCACAAAACTTATCCAGCATTTCATTTAAAACAGCCTTAGTATTTAAATTACATGATAGTGTACAAGTTACATTCTTATAGGTTATTGACACTTTGCAAGTAATTTGCATAGCCTTACCTCAGTGCAGTCCATAAATATTCTGCCTAATTTCTTGAGCCTGACTAGAGTTAAGTTGGATTAATTATTCACTTCTATTGTCAAATGAAATAGTTTGAAAATAATGAAATCTATTTTTCTTAAAAAGGGGTGTATTTTATGGGTCAGTCTTGCTCAGCTAAGTTGGTATATTACAATGGGAGATATTTGCACAATGTCGACAACAACGCCACATTGTCCTGGGATCAGTATGAATCTGGAAAAAGAATTATTTAATTATCTTTCTTATTTGTCACAAGACACAAATACATTTTCTAACCAAACATGTTTGAGTATTACAGTGACATGACAGGCTGAACAGATTTTCATGAAGATGGAAGTTTAGCATCGCTTATTATTCAACGTGCCTTTTCCAGCTTCAAGATGGTTAGCAAACTTATTATCTAAGATCTTGAAGCAGGCTTTTTTATGGATGAAGAACAACCTACCTCCTTTGTAATTTATTTTTTATTGATCACGAAACAGACACTAATCTTACAGAAATATAGATGTTTCATTCAGAAATGATATGAAACAATAAGTAGGGGAGTTCAAAAGCAAACATGCTTTTAATACTTTAATGCTAAATGGCTTTCCCCGCCATAAAACAACTTTTTTGTAGTCTGGATTTCTAGGAGCTGCAGGTGGACTTAAACAAAAGTACAAATAAAATGGATTTTGTTGAAAAATTCAGTGGCACGTCGTACCAGGAGGTGAAGAAGGCATAGGTTTAAAAGAAAAGAATGGCGATAACTCCACCAACAAGGGCGCAGCTCTCACGTCGCCGAAGTGTGAAAGCGCTCTTTGGCTCATTATAGTTTTAAAATATTCCAAGAAGCCCAGCGATGTCAAGATTGCGAGGATAATGGCAAAACCCTCTATAACATTGTGCCTCACAGATAATAAACAGCATGCTCACCATTTCCCGCGGCCGCCGCACCCGGGCGGCCCGCCGGGGGGCGGGCGGCAGATGGTCTTCTTGTTGCAGGCCGACGCCGCGCCCGCCACCAGCCACACGAGCCACCACCACACCGCCCACGCCGTCCGCGCGGACGCGTACGGCTCCTGGTGCAACATGTACCAATTTATTGAACTACTACTAATTACAAAATATTAATAAATAATCGTAACAAAAGGAAAACCTAGTATTGGCTTACTATTTATTAGTACATTGTAAATTAGTATAAGTAATTTTTAGCTGTTGGTTTTCTTAAATAAATAAACAAACAAACAAATTACGAACAAATCTCGTAGGCAATGAATTGATGCCACTTGTCATCATCTCACGCAAATATACGAATTTCCAAGGTATACATCATAATATTGTCGTCATATTTGCGACATATTTTTTCTTGGCATAGCTATACGTAGTAATAACATCTATCTCACTGTAGCAATTACCTACACATTTTTGATACTAAGTACAAAATCAAACTTTGAAAGGTTTATTTGTAAACAAATGTTAAGTACCTATTACTGAGTATAATAATGTTATTACGACCTAAATGAGCCGCCAAGGTTGCCCAAGATATGCTGTACTGTAGTAGGAAGGCTACAATTAAGACTCCCTAATAAACGTTTTCACTTTTCTCTACATTACATAGGTATATTAGAATGAGTTGCAGTTTTCATTTTCAAATGCTTTCCAAATTAGGTATTATAATGTTAGTTAGTTTTCTTAACACGTTCCGGGACGGTGAACGCCTACAGGCGTGAAAACAATAAAACATCTTTTGTGTCTGGACTGGAGTAATGTCCCGGAACGTGTTAATCTAAGTATTTCTATAATATGTATGTATGCTAAAATGTTAATCTTCAACGTAGTTCGCTGACGCGTTCTACTAACTTAATTTACCTACAATAAAATTACATAGGTACTTTATAGTTATTCAAGGGCTTGTAGTGTCATCTAATCTAGCGTGAAAAAGCTAAATGGCCTTTACAAATAGCCACCGTCATAGTTTTTATTGCATGTAAAAATATATTAACAAACACACTGACTGAAGCAATATCTGATTTACAAAAACAACATTTTATTTTTTTTCTTGTTTGTTATAAATAAATCGGTATAAACATTGTTTAGATTGGAATAATATTGAAAAGCATTTGAAGACAGTAAACGATTACTGATACTTTTAACGCCATCTAGCGGAGGCATGTGAAAACTTTAAAGTTTATCAAAACAAAACGCGTTCTACAAAAATATTTATAAGCGTTTGGTAGTAAATTTAATGTAGTAAGTTATTGTAAATTAAAAGAAACCGGTCAAGTGCGAGTTCGACTCTCGCACTGAAAGTTCCGTACGCCAAAATACTACAATAATAATAATATAACTCGCTATTGCAAAACACAAAGTAATTAACAGTTCATAAGCTCAAATTAAATGTACAAATAAGGTACTCTTATCGCTAAAAGCGATATCTTCCAGACAACCTTTGGGTAAAGGAATAGACTCTTCATACAATATTGTTGACAGCAAAAATAACTTTGTTTTTCATAGTGTTTGTAGACAAAGTTATATTTTCGGTTGTTGAAAATGTGCTTTATTTCGTTCAAATCAAGAAGTGTTTGTTAATAATCTACTTTGGTTATTTTTATTTTATTTAACTCGCTTAGCTAGCTTTAAAAAAGTAACTGGGCAGGGGGCGCGCTTTTTCGCGCTAGATGGCATTACAAGTATTCAAATTTTACTAAATTGATTTGAATAACTAACAAGATATTAGTTTTACATTTATTTTAATTACAACTATTCTTAATTAATAACAAACAAGAAAAAAATAAAACTAAGACATGCATGCAACATAAAAAAATAAGACTACCCTGTTCAAAAATAAAACCATTTTCTTGTGGCAAGGAGGCTATAATGCTGGCTGCGTTGCCGCATTGGATAGCTATGCTAATCCTTTGAGCTAGAAACCAGCCGGCTTTATTATTGGCCGTAACAGAATTAACTAACTGAAAAGACATCTTGTCAACTCACCATACCCGGTCAGGCGCGGTCCCAGCTCTTTTCCTTCACCAGTACTTGGGCTTGCAGCCGCCCGGACAGCGCGGCGGTCGACACGAGCCCTTACCTTTTTTGCACGCGAGAGCGCCAATCACCTGATAAATATTAATTATTATTAAAATATTGATCACCAATCACACACATAAAAGTTCTAATACGTCCACCGACAAGGTGGACAGACGAACTTGTAAAGATCGCAGGATCACACTGGATGCAGTCGATGCAGACCGCTTGTGATCGGTCGATGTGGAAAACCGTGAGCAAGGCCTACGTTCTGCAGTCTTTTGGCTGATAATGATGAATCACATACATTGCTCTGATCCTAAAGAAAATAGCTATATGCAATTCTGTTATGGAAAAATGACAACGGTGATACCTATACACCCAGACCCGAGCAATATAAAAGAATTTGATTTCTACAGTGACCCGACTGGGAATCGAACCCGAGAACTCGGAGCGGCGACGACGCCTTGCGAGCGTGCTACTACACCACGTTCTATTTTCATTATAGGTAAACCGCTTCATTGAGATTTGCCTGCGGGGTGGCGAAGTAAGCGCGGGGGGAGGCAAGAGCGTGGTGCGTGAAGGGCGCGGGCGGGTGTATTATATACACAAGTTCCTATTTATTTTATTTTTAGATACTTATTTTAACTAAGTTACCGAGCGATATCAATATATTTTAGAAAATACAGTTACATTAAAACACTACTATTTACACAATAATAAAGTGTATACTTTTATTATATCAGGACTGTGTTCAGCAATAGGCAGTACTGGTACCTGTGATTTCATTCCTTTAATGACTTAATATTAGTTAAATAGATTTCTTTATTGCATAAAAAACTGAGTTTACAGTTTATATTTTTGCAGGGAAATATATACAACTAAGGCGGTCTTATCGCTAAAAGCGACAGACAACCTCAGGATGTAAGTTGGTAGGTACCTACCTAGTACCTGAAAGGAAATCACTTGGAGGAAGATACACCCACAGACTGACCTGTATTAAAAGACAGAGTAGTAACCAGAGTCCACTCTCAGAATTCTTCATATTTGTTGAGTTGAGACTTCAGAGTGTGTCCTATACACCTCACTACATGTTGCTTTAATTGTATTTATATTTCACATGTAATTTATCTGGTGACATGATGGCCGAAAATTTCAATTGTTCTGTTTCTGACGCACTGTCAAAAGTCTTATTAATTTTTTTGTGAACAGTTCTGAGAGGCGCTGTCAGTCTTCTGGGAAGTTTTGTTGTGCTCGTTCGAGCTGCTCTAAAGAGGTTTACCTAGTGCTTCGTTCATTCTGCAAAGATAAGCTTTTAAGTCCAAATATTCG
>CAUZXH010000219.1:0-24011 GCA_963584085.1 Pyrausta aurata
GGGTTTTAGTTTCATGGGATGCCCCCTTAAATGATTTTTTAAACTTTTAGTATCTTAGAATAGTTAGATACGGGATTGCTACCATGTACCTTATTATTATTTATGAGTTTTTGTATCTTAATCGGAAAGCGGTAAATAAGATACACCTACCTACAAAGTTTCAGCTGTGCGATGCTAAGAGTTTTAGAATAAAGTGGCTGTGCTGTGACATACGGACGGACAGACAGACAGACAGACTTAACGAAACTATAAGGGTTGTCGTTCGGCTACTGAACCCTAAAAAGTAAAAAAAAACACATTTAAGGAGGCTCCCATACATTAAACTCATACCTTAAGTCTTTTTACGACTCAAACCTATGCGTGTGGGGTGTTTACGGATAAGTCGTTTATAATTAATTACATTGAGGTTCCTAAAACCATTTATTGGGTTTAATATGGGGGACATACGTAGGCTTTTTGATTTCGTGTCCGGCCAAAATAAACGGTGTCCGGCTAGTCCGGCTTTTGTCAGGATTTTTACATTTAGCAAACGAGCAATCGCCGAGTGCAGGCGAGTCGACTGTCAGTCGCTCCCGCACGCCGCAGAGCCGCACGATTTCGCGCTCGCTTCGCTCGCGGATGATCTACTTACTGTTTCTTATATCGAAATTTATATAAAAAAATTAAATTTGTTCAATATGTTTAACAATTTTTGTACATCTACTGCATTTTAATTCTCTAGTAGTCGCGTAATCTACTGTATAAAAATAAGTCGGGTTTTCCTCCCTGACGCTATAACTCCAGAACGCACAAACCGATTTCCACGGTTTTGCATTCGTTGGAAAGGTCTCGGGCTCCGTGAGGTTTATAGCAAAGAAAATTCTCATAAAACGGGGCCGGGGCGGGACGGGGCTAGGGGCGAAACGAAGTTCGCTGGGACCGCTATAATTTTAATAATAATAAAGAAAAAATGCTAGCCATTTTTTTAGATCTTTCACATTTGTTAGGTCGTTTTTCATCTTCCAAAATTTTATAATTGCACATTATTTATTTACCAGTCAAATCATTTTTTAAACCATAATTATTGGAAACTCTTGCTTAACTCACACATTGATTTATATAATTTAGTCGCTCTGAATGCCGTTTTGAGGCAAAAGGAAACGGTCGACCCGCCACCATTGCTTGCCCCAAAAGTAAAAATCCATGCGTCACGACCAAAACTAATTGTATGGGTTCGTTTCTTCGCCTTTTAAAATAATATAAAGTAATATAAGCCGTAAATAGCGGGGTTTTCACATAAAATGAAATAAATTGTGTGGGGTCAATCTCTTGCACAGGTCTTTCTAGATCATAGCGCCATCTGTGTCGAAAACCCGCAACCTAGGCCACCAAAACTCAAACATAGAAAACTGCCCCGCTAGGGTGCGTGACGCGTGAAAATTACGATGACGCAAACAAAAGCCAACGAAAAGAAGTTCCTTGTCACAGTTTTTTTTTCAAGTTTTAGGAAGAGGTTGGTAGGTTTAAAGGTTAGTACCCATGAGAGGCAAACGTCATCTTCCTTCTTAAAATAGCGATTGCGAGCGCTTACTTATTTAACTAACTGCCACATGACACAGAATGACACAATATGCTATTTCGTTAAGCGGTCGTCAGTTTGCTTATAAGTGCTCGAAACCGCTATTTTCTGCCAAACAACAATTGTTGGGGACAGGAAATTGTATTCAATAGTTGTCCTATTTTTTTTGTAGATTTATATGATAAAAGCAAAGTTAATTAACAATATTGTATTAAAAATTCAATATATTTTTTGCAAAATGATATAGTCAAGTCTCTTAATGCTTTTCTTTAATCAAACATTAAACGACTCTGGGGCAATTTACGACCGTGTCCTTTGAAGCGCTCGCTTCGCTCGCGCATCTATTTATGTCACTAAACTCTTAAGCACTCCCTTCGGTCGCAAATACTTTGGTCTTTCAGTGCCAAAATTTGAAGCGCTTCTCAATGTGATTTCATTACTTAAATTGAAAATATTAGATGCCAACATTTTTCACAAATAAATTAATCAATCTATCAAACCGGGTAAGTACATGTTTGCGTACATATTAATACTAAGACACAAAATCCTCAATAATTTAGGGCGTCCGGCTTTTTTACCCAAATGTCCTACCAAACTAGCTGGCATGTCCGGCTATTAGGTTTGGCTACCTGGCAAACCTACACGGAACCCTCAGTGCGCGGGTCCGACTCGCACTTGACCGGTTTTTATAGGTAAAAATTACACCATCTATGGAATACCGTAAGGGCGGCAAAAATTGTTTTGCCCGGAGCGGCAAAACAGCTGGATCGGGCCCTGTGTATACATCATACATTTCTCTTCAAAACACGTCCCTACTAACTACGCATTGACTTTCGAATAATACATACCTACTTACTTACATCAACAATACCAAAGTTAAAGAGAAAGATCTCATTTTGCGGAAGGCATATATCTACCTACATAATTAGGTACTCTAAGTTCGCATCATTACTAAATAAAAATATTAACTCGTGTTCATGAAACTCAGTAGCGAAAAAAAGTCAAGGTTTTCAGTCAGTTTGTAAATATTTATTTGAACGCTTTCATAAGCTGAAGTACCCCCTGTGGAAAAATTCGAGGGTGGCCCGTGATCTTAAGTCTGCTTCCCTGTTCTAGAGGTAAGAAAACAAGAACGAGCGAGCTTCGCGTAAATTAATTTTATAAGTATCACAATGAAAATGGACGCGCTGTTGCGGGTGTAAATAAATTGCTTTTATTAATACGGTATATCAGCTAATATGTAATATGAACGTGGCGTATACGTCCAGTAAATGGACTCGTAAGTACATATACTTAAGTACTCTCCCATGTAGGCCGATAAAGTAATGTGAGTACGAACGTGTACCTACTTAGTAATTTATGTTTTATGAGAGACACAGAGCAAGCCGATGTCATCTAGAATAATAAATAAATAACCAATGTCAAGAGCGGGCTCGTTCCCGCGGGGCCCACAGCTCCTCGTTGCCCTAATTTTGGGGACTCTTTTTTATGGGGACCGGCCATTGTAGGGTAATACCTGAGATTGCCTAATAAAGTATATTTATGGCATGAATGAACTCAACTACGAAATAACGGTAGGTACTTATTTACTTGTTTCAGAAAACTAACAGCTTTACTGAATGTTAACCTTAAAGCATGGAAGTGTGATTATATTTAAGTACTTGTTTAGATACGTTCTGCTGGCAAGTTGGCAAGCAGCCTGTGTTTACACAGGTTGTGGTAAGTTTCATGAAGTGGTAAGCCTTTAAGTGACCAGTGATACTAGCTTTTGCCCGCGACTTCGTCCGCGTGGAATCGTGACTTCTTTCTCCCGTTTTTTACACATTTACCACTATATCTTTGCTCCTATTGGTCGTATCGTGATGTTATATAGCCTATAGCCTTCCTCGATAACTGGACTATCCAACACAAAAAGAATTATTCAATTCGAACCAGTAGTTTCGGAGATTAGCGCGTTCAAACAAACAAACAAACAAACTCTTCAGCTTTATAATATTAGTATAGATAAACATTTGTTATTTTTTAACAAAATAAGTCGAACCAGCAATGTGTTGCAAATAATAATGTGTCCAGACTCCAGTCATATAGTGGACGGCGTACGAGTCCAATTTTAAGGAAAAACCGCAAATCGATTTACCTTTTTTTTTCGCGGATGAAATGCTTTATGCATACCCGCTACGCATGCACTGCGTCACCCCAGCGGAAATCGATGTACCTACAGGTTTGCAATTTGGCACACGTATCTGCAGTACAGTCCTATATTATTTTTTTTTTTAATATTTATCTGGAGGCTGTTTCTCGCATAAACGAAACTGACCGAAATTGATCGATCTTGTGTGGTAATTCGATTACGAGTAGGTATCACCGTTTTACCGAGAAAATTAAGTAGAGGTAATATATCCACGTAAAAAAAACTACACCACGAAAGAAATCAAATGCATAGAAATCGTGACCCGGATAAAGCAATAACTGTATTTTCTTTGAAAAAGAAAATTCGATGGGTGTACTTTTTTCGTATACGAACTGCACGAGAATTGGCCTCCTGAAATATGTATTAACCTAGAGGTAGGTGTGTTATTTGTGCTTTTAAAAAATTCAAAAAAATCCCGAGCCATCAAAACGGATGAGAAAGTAGTGATTACACGTCATGTATAAGAAAACACCGAACTAATGTAAAAAACGGAAACCTAATAGTTTCGTCAAGTCTACCTGTCTGTCCTTCCGTATGTCACAGCCACTTTAATCTGAAACTATTAGCATTACACAGTTAAAATTGAGGTAGTTAAATCCGGTTAACCGCTTAACGATTCTCATACAAAACTAAAACCTAAAAAAAAATATACGCAAACCTTTTCGATGAATTTGACTGAATTAAATTCAAATGCACTAATGCACAAAGGTCATGTTTTCGGACTCTATTATGGTACAGTTTTATCGACACGAAATCACGCTGACCATGACATTTTACGAAAAGGATTCGAATTTTGAACAGAAACAAAAGAAATCATTTGTGTCAAACATTAAACATTACCCTCCGTTTGGCGAAGTCGAGTAAAAATTCTCCTGTTTGCTTAGCTCAGTTGCAGTGTCTTTAAACGTTTTAACATTGTACTCGTACCTTTTGTGCTTCGTAATACAAACTTTGATATCAGTTATCTCGATGACTTGGTTATTCAACGGACAAGTTTTCGTGGTTCATTTAGGTTACTTACGTGGCTAGCTAAACGAGTACCTATTTTTAATATAGTTTGATGTTTATATTAGATTTTAAAAAAATATTCCTAAACAATGCATTTTTACCCTAAATATTATTGTCAGAAGGGCCGCGGACTTAGATGTCTCAATCATTGTGTGAGCAGAGCTGTTAGATTTTAACAGATGAAACCTATTATTATACCAACAGTCTTCAATTTTATTGAGGTTCAAAATAAAACACTTTTCATAATAAGAGTAGACACTTAAGAGCTTTGTAAAACACAATTGCTTAGTATAACAAAATATTGAACTATATCTTTCTAAATAGATTATGAATGATAAAAATATGAGCCAAGTCGAGAGGTGGTGTCGCGTGGCGACGTTGGTGGCGATGAAGGTGTTCCAGTGGTGATCCAGGGCTGGTTCTAGGGCATAGGGCGCGAAGGTGGGGGGCAGTAACGTGGTTGCGGGCCGTGGGGCGTCGGGGGAGCCGCTCACTAAGCCCTGCGGCTGGACGTCCTTTCGCTGCCGCCGCGCGCCCAGCAACGCGGTCAACTCGCGCTCTGCCACGTTGGGCACAGTAGTCCACGGGGCCTCCGTTTCTGAAAGCAATACATTCATATCAAACCTGTGAGTAGATGGGAACACTAATTTTGGAATAGAGTGGTGCTGACTGTTGATTACCTATCGGTCATGGAAAAACTTGATCAACACCACATTACAGAAACATCTTCCAATTACACTCTTAACAAATTTCCTGTTCTAAAAGTTATTATGCAATTTAAAACTCACAGCGATCCCTATTTTATGATAATAATAAAAAATATTTCTTGTTAGTGCGAGTTCTCAACTTTAATTGACAAAATCTACATCATTCATTCATTTGATATTTATCGGAAGTGATCAAAGTCAAATAATATATAAATATACTTATTATACTATGTATTAAGATACAAGTGAAGAGACTAGCGATCCCGGAAAGCTTCGTTTCGTTGCCCTCTGCGGCCCCGTCCCCGTTGCATAATTATTTTATTATCCTCATCACCGATTAAATCTTCTCTGGACTGTCTCTGGATCAGTGCAGTCGCGATGCAGAAGCAGGAGATTGATAAACTTTGTATTGAATATTGGCGACTGCATCGATACTGACGCGCTTCTGCACCGATGCCAAATTAAATCTGTTCATTGCGTGAGTCGCGATGCTGTCTTAATCAATGCTAAATGTCGCAGTATGTAAGGAAGGGGCCAAAGCTCTCCAAGAGGCCAGCAGGGATTTTAACAGTCGTGAGCAGTATCCCTTTCTCATCTTTTATGTATTTTGTGGTGATTATATATTTGGTGTATTTTGCAATTTTATGTATTTCTCTGTCCGATGCTAGATAGATAGGCGTTTATAGAAGTTTGCGTCATCTTTCTTTTTCAATTGCCATTGTTCTTCGGGCAGTTTTCTTTGCCTCCTTATCCTGGCTCAGTTTGATTATGCGCTTCTTTTCCAACACACTGCCTTTTGTGTTGCTGTTCCACCACTTGGAGTTTTTCCCGTTTCGAGGGGGGGAGATCGTCTTTTGGGAGATTTTCCATCATGAAGCTCCTGATGTCATGTTTAAAGTTAAGTCCCTTTTCAGAGCTAAGTTCTTTCCACTTTATCTTTTCTAAAATTGCGATTCCTTCGTTTTTTTGTTTCCCATTCCCAAACCCACCATGTTGCGCTGCAAAACCCGTTCCTGTCATAGCCCACACAACCATTCAGGTCTCCACAAATAAATTTTTGCTTATTACTGGTAGGAATGGTGGTAGTATAGGCGTATAGATCTTCCCAGACCTCCTGTTTATTAATCCGTATCTGGACATCCTACTTGTGCCGCATATTATGATTAGATTATGTTTGGGCATGGCTATTTCTGTAGGGCTATTTTATCCCTATAATGCGATCGCTAATTTTGTTTATCTCAACTATGTTTCGACTACTATGTTGGACAATGTTGGACCTCTACTCCGAATATGTCGAAGAAGCTCCAGTGTCGGGTTTGGTTACGGAGTTGTTTCTCCGGCCTGTTGGTTCGCGGAGGGTATTTTATTTCCAATCTACCCTTCGCTAGCCATGAGCTAGCGACGACCATTCCCCTATCCGCCACTTTGGGACGCGCCTTTTAGGGGTGAGGCTCCCCCCGAAGACCATCAATACCAAAACGGCTTTTTACTATCTAGTTACTGACATTGGCTTCCCATAAATTTTAAGACGGCTGGTGACCGACATGGAGATTCGCTCGAAACTTTTAGTTTACAGCCAGACAAGAAATGCGAATAATGCACAGATTTCTTAAGATTTTGGTGGCCGTCAACCAACAAAGACATTTAATAATGTAGTGAAAGGAAGAAAAAAGCATTCGACTTAGAACCTTACGTCTAAATTAATAAGTGACTCAAAATAAATTTTCGTTGTTGAAGTCAGTTGGCGGTCAACTGGCCGGATACCAAATTTTTGAATTTTCATCATGCCGGTTCGACCGTACCACATTTTTTATCTTTCTCTTATACTCACTGGTACCTTGGTGTCTGCCATTATTATTTTATTGTAGAAATGTTAGTTATCGAACATAAAATAGATTTGTTATAGAAATGTCAGTAAAAAAAAGGTACCAAAATGATGTAATTTATTAATTGATCCTAACAGAACGCAGAGTTAGAACATTACAAAACAACTACATACATAAACTATACTGGGACAAAATACACAAACACTTGTATAAACACAGAAGTCTTATGCTACCGATTAACGAAAACCAAGAGAAAGAGTATGGTCACAAGGAAGAAATAGTTGTCACGCGGCACTCGCGAGGCGCTCGGCGCGTCTAGCAGCGACATGTCGACGTAGTCGCAGACGAGGTCGTCCCAGTTGTCGGTCAGCTCGTGGATATTCTTCGCGTTGGCCACGAGCTTGTGCCGCATCAGCCGCTTCACTTTCGCCAGCCGCTCGGGCGTGTCCCCGAACACCTCCTGCGCGCGCATCCACGGCCTATGCGATGACGGTGGCTCCACCATCACCACCGTCGGTAGCTTGTTCGTCACCTGCAGCAACACCGGCGGCTTCTTTGTTGATGCGTCCAGGTACAAGCTCTCTTTCCGCCGCGCCTTCTTTAGGATCGAGAGCCGCGACTTCTCGGCGAGTGACAACTCACTCGTAGCGTTTGCCGTCGTGGTCGTGGTCGTGGGAGAAGTTGTGCTCGTGACGGAGGTGGTAGTCGCAGTGTCGGAGGTGGTGAGAGATGGCTCGGTTGAAGTGCGTGTTGCCGGCTGCGGCGGCGAAAATAGGCGGCGGTTCAACATGTACTCTTCAAGGGCCTGCGTGGATGGCGATGACGACTGCGTTTCTTCAGAAACTGAGCACACATAAGCCACAAGTTAGCTATTACCGCACTAGCACACTTTTCCGACGAATTAAAATCGAACTACCACTACCTATCCAACGTTTGCAAAAGTTTAATTACGACTGTGAAGCTTTTGGCGTATATAAAGCACATTGTGGCTAGGGATTCGAATTCCCTGAATGCAAAAAAATAGGTTCAAAGTGTATATTTATTCCAGTAAGTTTATGGTCAGGAAAGAATAATTATTACCTGTCGGCCGCCGCATCAGTGTTGGTAGCTTTTTCTTGATGTTCATGACCCTTTTCATGTCGTAGTAATCGTTGCCGTACTCATTGTAGCTTTTGGATTTCCCCCTCGGTTGTAAATCTTGTGGACTGCCCAGACTGCCTTCGTCATCATCTACAAGGAATTCCCGCGAGGCAACGGGTTCCTCCGAAGGCCGCCGGCGCACGCCGAGGCGCTCCTCCAGCGGTCCTGGCGGCGGTGCGCGGCCCTGGAGGCCCTCCAGCGGCCATCGTTCCCCCTCAGATTCACTTTTAGGCATTTCCGCACTGTCTAGATCTTTTCTTCTCATTTGCCTGTCTCGTGGCTTCCGTCGCACCACTCTCTCGGTACTCATTCTGCGAGTGTATCGATCATCTTCAAAGCTTTTACTTTTATCGTTTCGAAGATCACTACTTAAGTGTTCTACAATATCGCTGTCGTCGCTCCTGCCTCTGTGATTTTCTGAGTATTTCAGCGAGTCATCGTCTGGATTTTCAAACTTTCGACTTTTGAGTCGTGTGTGGTATTTTCTGAATCGGTTGCTTGATCTCGGTTTTGGGAAATCGTCTTCAGGATCAAAATTATCTGCGGGGTCAGTGTCGACAGCACGACTTTTTTTGTGTTTTCTTACCGATCGCTGCTGCCACGTGTCGGTCTCATCGATTTCTTTTACTAGAGGTAGTTCTGTTTTCCCTGAAATTAATAAATTTTGCTATAGTTATAAGTTTTAAAGTAAACGTTACGCATCTAGCCAAGTGTGCTATTAAAATTTCTTAGCTGCTATAGCAAATGTCAAAAGTTTGTAAACACACCTATGTGTGAGCCGACGTCCTCCTCGTACTTGTAATCGAGCGCGGCGGGCGCGTCCGGCGAGTGCCCGCGGTAGTCGTCCGGCTCGTGCGCGTGCGCAGGTGGATCGCGCGCGTCGTAGTCGCCGCCGCCGTACTGCGGCATGCGCGCGCCCGCGTAGTCCCCGTAGCGCGCCGCCGCCGCGCATGCCGCGCAAGCCAACGTCACCAGCAGCACCCGCGCCATCCCCCCTCCACAGCGCCTCTAGCACCGCCCACAACAAAACCGCTAGCACGCGGCAGCAGGACGCTCACTATGCGATCTTCCGTTACAATTTAGCGACATAATAATTCTTCAACAGTGACCAACAGTGACTACGAATTTGACATTGATGGGTTGTTTGTTTTCATCATTGTTGATATTTTGACAGCCCTAACAAAGAGATGGCTTAGCTAATTGCCATTAAACTTGCCAGATTGATTTTGAACCATAGAGGGTGCTTGTTTTTTCATGAAACGTTCATATTTGCATCTGGCGAATCCAAAGTAACGAAAACTATCCAGATTAGATTCTTTTTTAGAAATTACATTCCAAATTAATGAATTACAATAATTAGTTATTTATTATTTACCAGATGTTTCAGTAAAAAAAAGTTCAAGAACATGAATGTAATAAAACTCGTTGATTTTCCATAAATCTGTCTGAAAATCGTGACGTAAAATTTGAAACCTGTCAATAAAATCAAAAACACAGATCAAAAATCAAGCAACATGAAATCCGTACAGTTTTAGTAATGAAAAATGTAAAATTCTAGTTTAAGCTATTTACAGAAGAAACCGTCCCATTATTAACCAGTATCTATAATGATTAAATGACGGACCTTTTGTGGACGTAATGAGCGAGAAAAATAAAAAAGATGACAATAAGGAAGAGGACTGTAGCGGCTACGCGGAATCGCACACCAAAAAACACTGCCCACCTATAAGGAACGTGACACATCCGCTGGTGAGACGCAACTCTTTTGTGATCGGACCTTAGAACATGCCGCCGAGCGGACATCGAACTGTCTAAATTGTCCCACATTGTGTGTTTCAGCGCTACTACGAATTTACGCAGGACGAAATCAAAGCATTGGAAGAATGCGACCGGGAGAGCTTCTACAGGCGCTGCGTGCCGTTCAGCACGATGCTCGCCACCATGACGTATGCCGCGATCAAAGCAGGTAAGCCCCTTGTACTCCTCTCTTGGATGAATTAACCAGTGGTTTATTCGTCCAAGACTCCTCTGAAGGAAGCTCGGTAGGGACGCCACGAAAATCTTCATAGAAGTAAGAACCGATCGGTTGCTTTTTGTTTGAATGTTTTGGTGTCGTTCCCGCCCTCCTTCTTACTTCTATGAACGTTTTCTTTTAGGATACCTGTCGGGGAATCCTCATTTCGGCGTGTTTCCGAAAGTGGTGTCGGCGGCGCTGCTGGGGCACGTGTTGGGGCGGCTGTCGTACTCAGCTGATTGCGACGCGCGGCTGCGTGAGCTGCCCTCCGACAGCTGCCTGGGCTCCATCATGCGCCAGTATCACGAGCTGAATAATCCGCCTGCTCCCAAGAAAAAGTGATCGTCTACTAACATGTACGATTTCTGCACTTTGTATATAAACGATGCATTTTTTTATTATTTGGTTGTTTGTTGTCTCACGTGATTTTGAAATTTTCTAATAAAACAGATTTTTTCCACTCGATTTAAAGTACCTATAATACTGTGCTAATACTTTCGCTCGGTAGAGACTTGACCTGACCGACTTGCTTAAGTTGTCATGGTTACCTTTCAGATAAGATCACAGTGTGATTGCAGGGTTTCTTAACTTATTTTGAACTGCATAATACTGTGCAAATAGTGGGGAATCTACTCAGCGACTGATGCCGGCAGCTAGAGGTAAACCGCTTCATTCAGACTTCGCCTACGGGGTACAGGGGCGTGGGGTGAGGCGATAGCAGCGGGTCGCGCGCCGGGTGCGGGCGGCGCGGATACACCCGCCCGCGCCGCTTACTAACCGCGCTGTCATCTCCTCCCGCACCTCTTTGCCCCGCAGGCAAGGTCTCAATTTCGCGTTCTACCTATAGATAGACCATTATGTGAAAATTGATTAAGAGACTACTGCTTACATAGTCACTTACTGCCAGGGCCAGCCCACACAGGCCACACGTACTTAATGTTCAAGTTCTAAATCTGGGGAAGTGAAATCCCATAAGTATGATTAGATTCATAAGGTCCAGTACCAGCAACCCATAAACAATGATATTTAAAAACAATAGAATGTTATACGCAAAACAAACGAAAAGCTGGTCGAGAGCGACGGCACACATGCGCAAATAGTAGATTGTACAAGGGGAGAAAGCGACCCATTTCACTCGAGATGTTTCTGGCGCTCGAACAAAGTGAGAGCGCCAATAATTCGAGAGTGAAATGGGTGCTTTCACCCGACTTAAACATACTATTTTTCATTTCGACTGTGAGGAAAACATTAAATTTACAAAAGTGGTTGTAGATGTCTTTGTGAGGTATTATGTAGTTCAGCGAGAAAGGAAAACTCAAACAAAATATGACAGTTGATTTACAGTGCTAACAACACCTAACACGATTAGAAAGAATAACGGCACGAATACCTACATGAAAACAGAGTACAAAAAGCAGAAATTAACAAATAATTAAAATCTTTGTAAAGAATATCGATCGATTTTTTTTCACAGATAATAACAGAATCCAATAATAATTCCATTTTTTTTTATAAAAGTTTTAACGGCTTTGGACGAATCCTTCCTATTAAAAAAAAAATCTTGGCATTATGGCGGGCAGCCAAATATTTTAATTGTTAATTGAATTAAATTTAGAAATTGTATAT
The DNA here is from genome assembly GCA_963584085.1 of Pyrausta aurata. Lineage (NCBI taxonomy): Eukaryota > Metazoa > Arthropoda > Insecta > Lepidoptera > Crambidae > Pyrausta > Pyrausta aurata. Next base: position 12,071 of record CAUZXH010000219.1, read on the forward strand.
TTTTTTATCAACGATTATACATAATACCTACACAATATGATTTTCAATTTATAGCTAAGCAAAAATGATTGTTATTTTAATAACATGATGTTGTGACTCAATTATCTTTGGTCCAAGCTTTGACTGCAGGCCTTGACTCTATGGCATGTCAATTAAAACTAAATTACTTTCCACCCTAGGGATGGATAAGCTATTTTCCACCCGGCTATCTACACAGGAAAGTTATATTTTCTGAACAGGAGAGATGAAAAAGTATTAACCACATTCTTAGACGACGTGTGAGAGAGACATAATTTATACAGTAAGAAAAAAAGACACTAGTAGAGAGAGTAATTCTCCGGTACGCTCAAGTCACAGATTATATAATAGTCATAAAATATTCCTATCGGAATAGAAGAACAAGTAAAAGCTGTCCAAAAAAAACGATTTTGGATGACAATAACCAATTTTAGTAAGTTACATTAGGTAACTTAAAATGAAATAACCCAGGTGATTTATACTTATATTAATTAACTAATATATTAGTTTACCGCATGATAAACAATCGACACAAAATATCGAACATGCAGCCTTACCCCCTTATTCATAATAACTAAAACGGCCTTTTAAACCTATTTTAGCTATTACACTGTTTTGTCACTTTCTGTCAAATGATGACAGCGCCAAGAAAGAATGATTCAAAACAGTGCTGCAGTGTAATATAGCCATAGAAAGTAGTATAGTATAGAATGACAAACGCGGATTTTCAGGCGTAACCAAAAAGTTACTTTACATGTGTGCGTTCAATAGTGATGTGTATCTTATGGTGGTCCAAGTTTTATCGACGAGGTTACGATAAATCATGTAAATTGAAACAAAAATAATTAAATTAATGCACTTTTAATAACATAATACTTTTTATTTGATAAACAAGACAACCTCTTTTTTGTTAAATTACATATTTATTTATTTATGTATGAAGACTTGCTAGAAGCACTTATACACGTTCCAACATAGACCTTACCACAGCACAGCTTCGGGACAGTTGTGTGGGCCAGTGCTGAGAAGAAGCTGTGCAAGAATTACGGTTACCTAAAAAAATCAGTCAAAAAATTTATCGATACTGATGACGTCATCATTTAGTCAAGACCTAGTGTAAAGAAACGGTTTCTTATTTTACTGAAAATACCTGAATTATTCTATTGGAAACTTTGATATATGGCTGCAAATCACAAAGGAAGTCCTAAATTTACTGTACAATTTGGCATCAGAGTCGATTTCACTCACAAATTTTATAAAATTTGGAATTAAAATTTTTATCAATGATTCATATTTACTGGTGGAAAGTATGATTTTCGGGATTGTATCCTCGGCGCACTTCACAGTTGCTGAAAGCACAAGTCATTTCATCTGAAATTGTTATACAATACTTAAATTATATTTATATCCATTCATAATTTTTCAAAAATTCCAGCGACGGAAACTTGACGTATCCACTAAATCCATTATTTCTTAGAAAACGGTCTCGCTGTCATAAGGTCTTTCGCTGTCAAATCCTATAGAATTTCACTAAGTAGCTCGCTCTTTATAAAGCGAAGATTTTTTTCTTTCTCTATGAATATAGCTGAAATAGGTTTAAAAGACCGTTTGAGTTATTATGAATAAGGGGGTTAGTGTAAAACCAAAAATTATTTATTTGCACAAAATATTCGTAAACATGCATTAAATGTTATTTTGTCTTTACTTTTTACATAACGTTAACGTTTATAGAAAAGAATAAGCAAACTTCGTACTTTAAATTTAAACCGGATTGGCAAATACAAATCGTAAATTGAGAGGCTTCGATTTAGACTAATTTACCTCTTAAATGAGAAGTTGTAAGGGTTATTTTGCTGTAATGAACAATAATCAATCACCGATCAAGTCCCCATGTTTCAGAAGAACAATTTCTCATATTATCATTTGAAATTATAAAAAATCACATAAAATAAATTTTCAGTGAGGCTCTTTGGGGCTTCTAACTATTTGACTGCCGTCAAAAATGGTTCTGCTGCATCATATCTCGCATCTCTTAATATCGCACAGCTTTATCCTACTGACATCTTGCTTTTGTCGTTCTATTCCGAAAGAGATAACAATTCTATGGTAACTACATGACGAAAAATTAAAAACGTATTTATTTAACTTTATTGCCTATCATAAGGTGGAATTAACGTCGAACGGCATTCTCTACCAGTTATACCTAAATACAAAGGAGATGTGGGCCATTCTATTGTTTTCCTTACTCGCTATCAATGATTAAAATGATAGGTTCATGAAAAGGGACTGCTATAATAATATTTATTATATGAAATGAAATTAGCCGGTGTTTGGTAATACGCCTATTTTCAAACTGCTTACGCGAATTTTTTAATATCAATAATGGTAACTCTGGCTTGTACCTACCTGACTTTTCAAAGTGACATCTGTAGTTCCATTTTTGGCCATTCTCCAGATAAGTTTGTGGCACTATACCTTAGACGAAGTATATTATAGACTTGACAGCCGCGTTCACCCGTATGAGACAGATATAAAGTACTTACGTATTTTGGGGTGGCCATGTTCATAAAAATTTACTCCCCACCCATATAAATACACTAGTAACCTTAATTACAATAAATACTTAATTTTACAATCAAAATCTTTATTTATTTGTACAAAAAAATATTAACATAGGGATAAAACAAAAATTGTGTACAAAAAAAATGTTTAAGAAGGAAATAGGATTTTTAACGTCATAGAACAGAATAAGTCCGCCAATTATACAACTTACAGAGCAATAAAGTTTAAATAAAATAGTCAACAAATAACTTTTATGGGCCGTTAAATGATGTAAGTTTATTAAATAATAACATAAATACGCAACATAAATTTGTTACGTACATTCAAATATTTGCCAAATAAGTTATCCGTTGCTTTTTCTGAAAGCATTCGGTTTTAAAATGGATAGAACACATGCGAGTGTGCTTGGTAGACTGCCAGTTTTGCCGTCCAGTCGCTGCAATCCAAACCTTTAGTACCGTCTCGTCTTTTGGAAATCTATATAAATGAACACAAATCATAATTAGTTCAAATAATAATGATCACTACAACGCATGAAATGTTCATCCAGCAATTAAAATATATATACGATTTTAAAAATTAGTCGATTGTAAATTACCCTTAAATCGAGAACTTTTACCCTTTGTATTGTGGTATCCCTAAAGGTAACGATAACCCAGCAAAATTTAAAATACTAACAAAATGGCTACCGTAATAGCCATAACCCACAGAGTTGAGCCATAGACGACCTTTTATATTTGGTCAGGTAATAATACAAAAATATTTTACAATTCGATTGATAATTCACTACTTTTTTCCACTATTATGTATGTTCTTTGATAGGATTTAAGATTAATGCACTTCGATGCAGGTAAAACATATAGGAACAATATAAATGAGGCTTACTTACGTGTGAAATGTTATGTTTTCATATTTACGCTCAGTACGGCTTTTACATCCAAGCACACAACAATTTACCATGTTGAGTAAGTAAAACAATCACTCCGTAATCCACAAAACACTTCACTTGCACAAAATTTATTTTAAATTTGCAATTTTATTGTATTTTTCGCATAGACGTCAAATGTCTGCCATTATTTTTAAATTGTGGCAGGCAGAAATTACCTATGAACGGTGATAAGGACAAAAAACAATATCTGCGTCTCTCTCACTCTTAAGTACTTTTGTATACAGCCATCACTTTCTAACTTGTCAATTTTAAATATGTGTCAAATCTACAGGATACATAATCTAAGCACTATACAGTCCGACAAGGATCTTCTGGCCAACGGATGACATTGACAGGGGGGCGCTAGCATTCAAAAATGTAGCCAGAGCAAGAAAATCTACCTTGATTTAGGGAGTTTAGGAGGCCTTATAACGAATATTTTTACCTAAATATGGCAAAATCAAAGAAAAGATTTCTTGGATGGAAATGTCGTTGAAGTCATTTTCTACCAAAAGAGGCATATCATGTACGTTCCACCGTTTTAGACGCGAAACAATTGTATTAACAATAAAAACTACTGAAAATTAAAACTTTATTAAGAGAAATTAGCGCTACGCAGCTACGGTATATAAAAACAATAATATTATTAGTTTACACAGAACACATACGAAAATAAAACAAAGGGCAAATCGAAAAATCTCTTGTAAGATTGCGGAGATTTCGCTACACTCGTTCTGGCAACCGCATTCTTGACTTTGACAGCGTTAGTTCCGACTGTCACCGTTGGCCAGAAGATTAGTGTCGCACTGTAACCGGTACCGACCTGTACCGACTAACTAGTGATGTGCCAAGTCAGCTTTTATTACAAAAATCCAAATAAGGACTGACTGACACTAGAATTTTTTTAAAACAAGATTCAAATCGGGACGAGTCGGAAGAATAGAGATTCTTCTCTAAAGAAATTCAATTCCATGAAAAAGCCAACACGGCACATCGCTAGTCAGTCGGTGCAGGTCGGCACCTGTTACCCGCTTCTATATTTGTGTCTTCCTTCACGCTTCATAAAACCATTCAATTAACTTTTATTTTATGATGATTGTCTGTATGGCTTGGCTTTATGACCATGGACGTTAACCTTGTATATAAAAAAAAAGTCAACTGTCAAAAATGATGACTGAATTTTATGAAAGAAAGACAGCAGGCAGACGTTTCTTTAGTATTAATTTTAACCAGCCAACAAGATTTTTGAGTCTAGTATTGATGAATTGTGATAGAAATGAATGAGCCGAGTGCGTTTGGTTACCAGGAGGACGGGCAACCCTTGGCGCCGCTTGCACCGGCCGGCCCTATCCACCCGGTAAGGTTATGCCGTTGTGATCACTTGTCTTGTGCTCCTCAGGATTGGATCACAAATGTATAAAACTAGCCTAGTCACACAAGGAACCTTCCGATGTAATTAGCCATCAAAATCCGACGTTTTAAGTTGCTTTACTTTAATGCTGCATTGGGGTTAATGTCCTATTTGTTTACGATATTTCGTCTCTTCAATGACGTTATTTAGCACAAGAGCACCTTGATGTCAATTCCTTTGCACTTAAGCCATTACCTTACCTCATATCTTGCAATTTTCACGCCTAATCACGGGAATACCTCTTACATAAAAATTATACAAGTCTACCCCCAGTCCAGTTCATAAAAATTAATCATTTTTTTGTGTTGATCAGTTCTATATGAATAAGTAAAGGAGTGGTTTACATAGGGGCAGTACAAGTTTTCCACTGAGGAGCTTCGTGTGCTGGGCGAGTGCAACCGGGAGAGCTTCTTCCAGCGGTCTCTGCCACTGGGCACGCTGCTGGGCCTTGGCACCTATGCAGCGGTGCAGGCTGGTTAGTTTCCTCTTTGAGTATGAGTGAGATGTGCTTGGTTTAAGAATGAGTGTGATGACTAAAAATCTTGCTCTTTGTGACATCTCGGTGAGGTGTGAGGAGGCTGGGTTATAAAGATGCTTGTTGGCTTTAGTCTGATTTTTTTATAATATTTCCTAGAAAATAAACATATTTAATCATGTCATTGAATGAGATGAAAAAGAAGCAATAACAATTTCTACACTATTGAGTCTTATGTCTATACCACAAGGTTTTCTTTTGTTATAAGCTCCTTCTGTCTATTATCCCTTTTTTCAGCATTTACCTTTGCATTGAATGAGTCTCCATAATACTTATGTTATTTGTATGTACCAGGTCACCTTCGGGCTAATGCCAGGTTTGGTGCAGCTCCAAAGTTGACGCTGGCAGTGGTAATGGGCTACTTCCTCGGCAAGCTGTCGTACCAGCAGGCCTGCGCAGAAAAACTAATGGCCCTACCAGGCAGCTACCTTGGTCAGCTGCTAAGGGATAGGAGGGATGGAAAAGTTACAGGGTAAGATTCACACTTTAATCTATGGATGTTAATGGAAATTCTTTTTGACAAGTGTAGGTAGACATTACAATAATTAAAGCATACAAAATACATACAGAAATGAAAGCTGATAATTTTACTTCAAATGTGCGTTAAGACTGTTTTTTAGGGTTCTGTAGCCGAATAGCGAAAAACGGAACCCTTATAGTTTCCTTAATTCTGTCCGTCTGTCCATCCAGAGTTCAAAAATTCATAATTCTAAAATCTTTATTCCATTTTAAGTCATGAAATGACACTTATAAACGTCAAATATACAGTGAAATAAATAAAAATTAATGTGCCGTATGTCACAGCCACTTTATACTGAAACTATTAGCATCACTCAGATGACACATGGTGGGTGTATCTTGTTAACCACTTTCTGATTCAGATATAAACAGTAAAAAAATATATGTTTGAGGGGGAGCTCATTACATTAGAATAGTTAGATACGTTCTCTAGCGTGCCGCATGAGTGAACACATAAAAGCGGTCAAAAACAATGACAGACAGAAATCTGCTATCGCAGAACATTTATTAGAATCGAGGCCAAATCACAGGATCGAGTACCACAACCCTCAGATCATTTCGACAGAACTCCACTACATACCAAGATTGGTTAGGGAAGCAATTACAGATGCGAGAAAATAGTGAGTTTGTGAACAATGGTACCGGCGGCGAGCGGAATAAACGACTTCAAAGGTGGGTAGACTGATATGTCTGCCAATACAACAACCCACCCGCAAGTTCTCTTCACTAACTCTGTAATCATGGCGCTTGCAACAGTGCCGAAATATCGGAAGCTCATAAATAATAAGGTACATGGTAGCAATCCCGTATCTAACTATTCTAATGTTAGTGACCATGAAAGTTTAAAACAATATATTGCTCCCATACATGAAACTAAAACCTAAAAAAAAATACTCAAACCTACGCATGGGGTGTCTATGGATGGATAGGTCTTTTAAAATGACTGAGGTTCTTAAAACTATTTTTTCTTAGAGTCCAACATTTGAGAGTGAGACGTTTCCAAAGTGGTAAAATATGTAAAAAATGAAAATTATTTATTTGCTCAAAACATGGTTATGCAAAGATGTTATTTTAACAATATTGTCATGCAAATATTTATATTCAATAAATTAATAATGAAAATGTCATTATTTACATTGAATTGATAAATAATTATTAATCAGTCAAAATTATAATAAATTTATAATACAGTAAAAATGAATAACATGTCAAAAATCATTACATAATGTCACAAAATTTAATTCAAATTTATTTTCCATCTTACCTAGATGGAATATTTTGAATTCCCGACTAGAGTAAAACATTTTTGTAGAAAATTGATTCAAGCTTTTATCACAAGTATGTAGGATAGAATATGTATGATAGGACGGAGGGAAAGTATAAAAGGCCTGTTCGCCAGCGACAAATTTCAGTAGTTCAGTAGTTAATACCCCACCCCACGGTATCAAAGGCGAGCAAGAGGGCCACCCCACGACAGGTCTGCTCCCTCGATCAGCACTCCCATCCACCCACTCCCCAATTACAACTCCCCCCCGCCCCCTAGCCGTCGTCCCCTCCCTAGCCAGAGTCAGCCGCAGCCAGCTTGCCCTGCTCATCGGGCCTCCTGATGGGCAGCCCGCAGCGACTGTGCAGCCGGTTCTGGCAGAAGATGTAGACGCAGACGCAGACCTGTCGTCGCAAGACGGCCGCTTAGGCGGTAACTAATACCGTGGGCCAGTAGACCCACGAGAAGAAGCCCGGGGAAGGAGCTGAAGCTTGAACCCGAGCCGCCCAGTGGGCGAAGAAACCCGACGACGACAAATTTCAGACGTCCGTGCTCTGCCGCGGCGACAACATCTCCTGAAGATGCCACGTGTGGTGGCGAAACGCGTCGAGGTATTGCGCACGTTGGTGTTGGGTAATTATAATTGCATTAGCTGAGCCGCATGCGTATCGAGAGCGGGCGGGTGGTGCATCCTGCATTTGCCTTAAGCAGGGCGGTGTCACTCCGAAGTTTAGGTACACACAACACAATGAAATTATTAATAATAATTTAAGACAGGTATTATGCAATTTTATTGACCAAATAATACTTAATTTACTTAGCCCAATATCTAATAGTCCACGAGCTACAGTTCATTATTTTGCTTTTGCTATATAATATCACCCCTAATATTTAGGTATTCCCACTATTCCAATAGATAAGGCTCACATTTATGAAAGTCTATAGATAAGTACCGAGGACGGACAACAGCACATCAAGGTAAACACTGCGGTATCTTATGCAGTTGACATTACGGCTAATTTGCATGAGTATTGGATATAAATTCCAGCTCGATACCTCCACGCGTTCCTGAGATAAAGAGTAGGAACAGACAGACAGACAACGAAGTGATCCTATAAGGGTTTCGTTTTTTACCTTTCGGTACGGAGCCCTAAAAACAGAATTAACCAATGATAAATGCCAATAATAAAATAGTATAATATAATAATATAATAGTCCTGGTGACACCTATAGACTGATCCGTCCATTGTCAGGTCGAGCCCGACGAAACCGACGACGATGTTCGGCGCGAGCCCAAGCGACATCTACTCCGACGCCGGCCCCGGCAGCTCGCTAGACCTCGACACGGAGCGCCCCATCTTCAGCGACGACGCCTTCCGCCCCGACAACAGTGACGGTGAGACGACCCACTAATTAACTATTAGTCAGCGTTTGAGTCCAATTTTAAGGATAAATCGCAAATTGATGTATAATAAACAAGTGCTGGAAAAATTACATGTAAGCGTAGACTGTTCCCCATAGGACAGGCTTGCCTAGTTTGGGGACCGATAAAACCTGTTTGTATTTTTAGTCTGTCAAATAAACCTTTTTTTTAGGTTTGCCGTTTAGCTCACGCTTATTACAGGTGAATTTTTTTTGACCCGAAGTACCAATAAACATCCATCCATACAAAATAGTTTGTGAACCAGCGCACTCCTACCTAATTTTTTTTAGGTACTTCGGGGTCAATAAAAACCTTTTTACCTCTAATATTCGTGTGCCAAACGGCTAAACTGTATGGGTACATCGATTTGCGTTTTTGTTTGCAAACAGCTTTCATTTTATCGACATTATGGCACCAAAATCAGCTGCTAACGTTCCGACTATAGTATACAACGTGTTCTTTTTGTTTTTCGGAAAATTTAATCAAGCATTCTATAAATTAGTAAGTAATAGTTTCCCGAAAGAATTATTCTAACAGATGTTTCTATGCACGAGTATGATTGTTAGGGTTCCGTAGCCGAATGGCAAAAACGGAACCCTTACAGTTTCGTCAAGTCTGTCTATCTGTCTGTCTGTCCGTCCGTATGTCACAGCCACTTTATTCTGAAACTATTAGCATCGCACCGCTAAAACTTGGTAGGTAAGTGTATCCTGTTTACCGCTTTCCGATTCAGGTACAAAAAAAAATGATATTAAAGGGGGGCTCCCATACATGAAACTAAAACCAAAAAAAAATTTTTTACTCAAAACTATACGTGTGGGGTGGCTATGGATAGGTCTTGCAAAATGACATTGAGGTTTTTAAAACCATTTTTTCTAAAAGTCTAACGTTTGAGAGATGGACGCTTCCAAAGTGGTAAAATGGGCGTCCCCTCCACCTAACTTTTTAACTAAGAAAGTAAAAATTTTGAAAAATGGCTATGGATAGGTCTTGCAAAATGACATTGAGGTTTTTAAAACCATTTTTTCTAAAAGTCTAACGTTTGAGAGATGGACGCTTCCAAAGTGGTAAAATAGGCGTCCCCTCCACCTAACTTTTTAACTAAGAAAGTAAAAATTTTGAAAAAAATATATGATGTAGATCTCAACAAAAACTTTCAACGAAAATTGGTTTGAACGAGATCGAACCAGTAGTTTTTGAAATATAGCACATTTTAATCAACCGCAAATATAACTTTGTTTTTCATACAATCACTATGAATAACAAAGTTATTTTTGCTGTCTAAAAATATTGTGATATTTTCGCTAGGTGGAAGTAAGTGGACCCCGAATCCAGTTAAGGGTGGTACGGAACCCTCAGTGCGCGGGCCTGACTCGCGCTTGGCTGGTTTTTTTAAAATCAGTTCGTCATTATTTGCGCTCAGTGTTTTTTGCGACGTTGCCAGCTTACCCTACTTCTTTATTAATATGCACAGTACAGCGCTTACTAAGCTGGCAAGCTTTTGGAACGATTACGCGCGCGTAGGACACACCGAGTGCAAGGTTGTAGTAGTTGAATTATTTTGTATGCAAGTAGAAAATAATGCAAATATGCGATTTTTTTTAAAATCTTTTTACACAATCTTTTTTATGTAGTCTGATTTATATCTTAAATTTTCCGGAAAACAAAAATAATACGTTTAAAAAAAATGCTACAGATAACAATAGATACATAAGATGCTGTCAAAAACATTTTCTGCGAAACCTGGCAAGTCATATTAAAGGAATGTCCAAGCAATTTTTCAATATGTTTCGATTTGGATTTGCAAAAAGCTTGAATTGCAATAAGATAAATAATTTCTGTTAATCATTATCATCATTAATCTTTTTCTTTTTGTTGAACTCTATGTCTGTTCCTTTTATTATGCATCAAGTCAAGATCTGACAGAACTTACCCCTGCATTTTTTCACCTTTGTCATTAATTTCGAAATTTTGTTCTTCATTTTATTCTGCTGTGCGACATAACAAATATTTACATTATCATTAGATTGCTCGGCATAGCTGTATGTTATGCTGTAAATATGCCATGATGACTCTGTAAAAACCTTTCTTTTTTTACCTAAGCTAATTCTTCATTACATTTTTTTCATGAATAAGGCCAGGATTTATTTAAGCCAGGATATTGTAGCCATATCCAAAGTTTGCTCCTTAAAATACCATTTCAGGAAAAAAACCGAGATGAAGAATGGAATGATTTCCCGAGGTAAATTATACATATTTTTGTTCAGTATGTATTCATATTTTTTTCTGATAGTATAGATAAACATTAAAGTTACAGTGTGTGTGGACGATCCTATTTATATACGAGTACGAGAAATCCCTTCATCTTCGCTTTCCTGTAGCATAAGAGATTAGTATGAACTAGAGATGAAACGGATAGCAGTTTGGCCGGATACCGGATACCGGATATTCGGCCTACCACCTGGCCGGATAGCCGGATATCCGGCCGCCGAATATCTGGCGGAACTTAGCCGTTTGGTGCAGCGCACACACACTTGGCGTAGGCGACGCGCGAACGATCGGGTGGCCTCGGTTTGATTCGGGTCTTTTCGTTGATGAGCGAAGTTAGCAATTCTTTCATTCATTGACTTATTGTGTCGATTGCAGTGCAGACACGTGCGTGATTTTAGGTTATTATTTCATTGTGCTATTGTTATTTGAAAATTTCAAGTTGAATTTTAAAAGATTTAACAACGAGAAATGGCATCGGCGAAGAAAAAGTCGCCCTTATGGGAATACTTTGACATAAACAGTGAAAATAATAAGTTAGCTGTTTGTTTATTATGCAATGTTAACATTTCACGTGGCGGCGAAGGCAAAAAAGCAGGTATGTATCTAATAAATCTAATAGTCCATACTTCCATACTATCCATACCAATATTATAAATGCGAAAGTCAGTTTGTTTATTTGTTTGTTTGTCCGTCTTTCACGTCGAAACGAAGCAACGGATCGACGTGACTTTTGGTATGGGGCATGGGGATAGTTTGGGGGCTGGAAAGTGAAAAAGATATAGGCTACTTTTTATCCCGGAACAATATCACATTCCCGCGGGATGACGTCGTGTAGTCCACGCGGGCGAAGCCGCGAGCGAAAAGCTAGTAATAATCTAATTGCAATTCTTTATTTATCGAGTACAGTATCTTGCACGTTTAAGTGCAAGTTTAAAGTATTTATTTACATTAAGTATTTAATTTTTTTTTCTAGGTACTTCTGCTATGAAAAATCATTTAAAATCAAAACA
>CAUZXH010000220.1:0-39644 GCA_963584085.1 Pyrausta aurata
ACATGTTTTTGGCCCGACCCGGAATTGAACCCGGGACCTCCGGCCGGCGCAGCCGTCGCTTTAAAATGCGACCCTCTCACCGCTGCGCCACCGAGGCAGTTACTTTACTTTTGTTATACCACGGTACTGTGAAGCCTGGGTGTTGGCGAATGAATATTGGATACGGTTATGGTCTTTATGAGATTGTGTTACTTGAGTAAATGTTTCTAAGTGCAATGTACAAATAATAAAAAATACTCAGCTTTCGTGATGGACTTCTTGTTTATTTTGGTATACTTTTATGATATCACAGTTTAACGTATTGTTTTATAGAAATAATACTTATTACGTGAAAATATCTTCGATTCTTTACATTAGACGACAGATGGAAAAGTTAAGACGTTTGCACTTCAAAAGTCACTCATAAAGAAAGTTTTTTATCCTTTAAATTACGAAGAATCGAACAAGAGTGACATAGAGGTTTTACGCGAAGCTCCAAACCTCTACATCCCCCCCGGTCGGTAAAATTTCAAAGCACAGCTGTGAAATTTACCTATCAATTAATTACTTATAAAACCTTCCTATGTGGGAATATCATTTACAATACAGCAATGTCTCTTAAGGTTGCAGCTAGCAACTAGTTGGAACGATATGAAAATAGAAATAAATTAATTAATTGATAAAGTTAAATTATTTACAAGTTAAAATCGTTCAAACTTCAGGTTGAAAAAACCCACATAAAAATCAAACTACATAATCAACATTGCTGTCTACATAATTAACCAATCCAGACAATTCAACAATTTAGAAAAATTCAATTACCTACCTAACACTATATTGAATAAATCAACCAGTCAGACTTGATATTACATGTTGAAAACTTGTGAAACCAGTAAATCTGTTAACACATCCAACCGTTTGAGTATCCAAGACCTGTGATGAAAAAATTCCCTAACTAGACTCTTCCCCCTCATTTCTTCAAACTGAAAATACATTAACCCTTCATTCCTTCATTAAAATCTCCCAAAACTTGCAATCATTTAATGTGTATAGTATCCAACACAGACACCACCCAATCGCTATGCGAATACAAAGGGTTTACACATAAATAACCACTAGCTCACTAACCTAACTACCTCCTTATCTTTATTCAATATCCCAACATTACACAAAATTACCCAAAAATAACACACCTAAATCTTCCCTACATTTCTTTTCATCCATTGGGTGATGGCTGGTAGCCACGAACCCCTCTCATCACAGCTTGGATGCCCAACGATGTATATCAACAATTGATATGCACTAGCTAGAACAAAAATAAGTATTAGAAATTGAATCTATCTACAATGCCACTAACACTAAAACACAATAACTCACCCTATATTTACATTAAATATTTGCGTATCTATTGTAATATTCAAATAAAATAAATATTTACAAAACAAAATGAAAATTTTATTTTTGATTGACAACTGTTGACTTGACAAGATCACTTAGATTGTCAACGTCAACGTCAAAAGCAATAACAACTCAAACTGACAGAAGTCTAAATGTTTTTTATTTTTAAACTATTTGGCTTGGGTTTCAGCTATTCAGCCATGCCATAGCATACTCACTTGACATTTTACTAAAATTCCTATAGTGTGGCTGTCAATTAATTAACTCTTAACTTAAATGGTTTTAACCTGTTATGATGAATGATATATTTCCTAGTACAAACATCAGATACCTTTTTAATAAGAAAATTATTATTTGATAGTACACGGATAATTCGATATGGACCTGAATATGGCCTTGAAAGTTTTCTAGCGATACCAGTGATCCTTTTTGGATTATAAACTAAAACTAATTCATTAACTCGAAAATTCCTAAACTTAATCTTACGATCATAGTTTAATTTTTGTCTTACTTGAGCCTTACGTATGTTTCTTAGAGCTCGTGTAATAAGTGTTCTGTTCTGATTCCTACGTGATTCAATAGAATTATCAACAATATTATTCAAATTTAACTCTCTATCAGAACGGAATTCAGGTTCTCTAGCAAATATCAGTGTGTAAGGAACTAGGTTCGTTGAAGACTGTTTTGAAACATTATAAGAAAAAGTTACCATTGGTACAAAATGACACCAATCCTTCTGATCATCTCTAACATACATCGATAAACCTTGTAACAATGTCCTGTTAAATCTTTCGATTAGTCCTAGTGTTTGAGGATGCCTAGTAGTAGCGGTTGTGAGTGAACTATCAAAGAAATCTATCGTTTCCCTTACAATATGAGATGTAAACACAGATCCACGATCAGTTATAATTTGCCTTACCGATCCAAATTTACAAAATACTTCATTTATTAAGAAATCGACTATTTCTCCTGCATTGGCCCTGGGGATAGCTTTACAAATAGCATATTTTGATAAATATTCTAAGCAAACTATTATATATCTATTACCTCTAAGAGACTTTCTAAATGGGCCAATTATATCAATACCGATTTTATCAAAAATTCCATTAACTTCGATAGGTTGTAACGGCGCTATTAAATTACTCTTCTTCCTCTCCAAACACAGTTTACAACTTTCAACATATCTTTCAATCTCTTTCTCAGCATCTGGAAAATAATATCTTTCACGAAACTTATATAACGTCTTACATAAACCAAAATGTCCTCCCATCCATCTATCATCATGAACTTCATGTAAAGCTATTTGTAAAAGATTTCTTGGAACAACAATACGATTTTTAAACTTGTTACTGATTTTAATTTTATGGTATAATTTATTATCCTGAATATAAAATCCTTTATAATTCTGACGACGTCCAGAACGTAGTCTGTCGAAAATACGTGTACAAAATTCATCATTTTGTTGTTCTGTCTCAAATCTAACAACATCTATTCTAAACAAATCCATACCATCCCCAGCTACACTTCCTTTCAAAACCTGGTTTTCCTCTTTCTTATTATCATCTAATAATGGATTTCTACTAAGAAAATCAGCTATTACGTTAGTTTTTCCAGAACAATGTACGATATTGAAATCATACTGTTGGACTGCAAGAGCCCATCGTGCGAGTTTTCCATTCATATCCTTCCTATCTTTCAACCATACTAAAGCCTTATGATCTGTCAAAACATCAAATTTCATACCCCACAATAGATGTTTAAAATAATTCAACGCCCATACTATCGCTAAACATTCTTTTTCTGTTATAGAATATCTCCTCTCACAATCTGATAACTTCCTTGAAGCAAATGCTACCGGTAATAAACTATCATCTCCTTGCATCAAACATGCTCCTAATGCCACATCACTAGCATCAACGTATAATCTAGTTATCTTCGCATTATTAGAAAAATGACGTAATAAAGGTGGGTTTTGAATTCGATATAAAATATGATCAAATGCCTGTTGTTGGATCGAATTCCAAACGAATTTAGTTCCTTTCTTCAATAAACTTGTCATTGGTATTGCTATATTAGCATAATCATCAATAAACTTACGATAATATGAAAATAAACCTAAAACTGACTTGAGTTCCTTGATATTAGAAGGCGGTTTAATAGATTTAATTTCATCCATTTTGTTTTTATTGGGATGAATTCCTTCAGCTGAAATCTCATATCCTAATACCGACACTTGTTGAAACCCAAACTTACACTTCGTTGGTTTCAACGTTAAATTAGCTACTTTAATTCTTTCTAGAACCTGTTGTAAGGAATTATAAAATTCTTCAAATGTCGAACCATAAACTAAAATATTATCAATATAAACAATCGCGTTCTTATATTTGATGCCTGCTAAAATTCTATCCATAGTTCGTTGAAAAATAGCACCGCTAGTTTTCAAACCAAATGGTAACACATTGAATTCATATAACCCTGAAGGAGTTACGAAAGCTGTTTTATGTTTGTCAGTTTCTTTTAAAGTGAGTTGCCAGTATCCTGAATTTAAATCTAAATCTGCAAAATATTTAGCGTTGGATAGATAAAGAATTAAGTCATCAATAATGGGTAATGGATAACTGTCACAAATAACTTTTTTATTTAGAACTCTATAATCAACACAAAATCTCCAAGAATCATCCGGTTTCTTTACTAAGACAACTGGTGATGCATAAGCACTATTGGATTCTCGAATAATATTCTGCTTAAGCATTTGTTCGACTTGATCTCTGATAATCTTATGTTGTTCATGTGACACCCTGTATGGCGGTCTGTGAACTGGGTTCTCATCAACTGTTTTAATCTCAACTTCCATTAAATTACAACAACCTAATTGATCGGATGAAAAAGCAAAGTTTTGTTTATATTCATATAATAAATCATTTAAAAGTTCTTTATGTTGTTTTGAAAGATTTTCATTAATGTCAAATTTTATCTCATTAACCTCCTCGCATTTGAATAAGTTTTCATTTTTAGCAAATTCACAAAAATAAATATAGTCTTGTTTCGACAAAGGGACAGATCCTACCTGTTGAATCTTATTAATCAATTCTAAAGAACATGGTTCAGCTTGAGAATCTTTTCGACAAAAATGCGCTTTGCATTTACCTAAATCTACAAACTTATCTCTAAAATTAATTATCGCAGAGTTATCATTTAAAAAGTCCTGCCCTAAAATAATATCAGTGGCTAGTTTATGTACAACTAAAAAATTAATAACAAATAAATTAGACTCTATTTTACAACTTATTCTTGCATTCCCAGAAATGTTTAACAGGTTTCCATCTACACTTCGGAGTACCAAGTTATTTTTATTTGGTAAAGGGTTAACATTTATTTTTTTACAAAAATCAAACGAAATTGCAGACACAGAAGCACCGGTATCAATAAGTCCTGACACTTCAATGTCATTAATAACCATCTTCAAACTTGGGAAAGAATCTTCTGTTTTCTTCAGTTCTTGAGAACTCTCCATTGGTAATAAATCCTCTTGTTGCTTCGGGCATCGAACACTTTCCATCGTCAATAAGTTATCCATATGATTGAAGTTACTCCTTGAATTATATCTTGCTTGGCTCGCATTCCGGTTAAATTGTCCTCTTTGGGGTGGTCCTCTCATAACCGGAGTGTCAGAGTGCTGTTGACCTCTTGTATTGGGAGTGACAGAGTTCTGTTGACCTCTCATAGCCGGAGGGTCGGAGGAAAATTGCCCTCTTGTTATTGGATAGTTAGTGGGTGATCTCCAATCTTGTTGAGTCGCTCTGAATGTAGTATTTTCAAATGGCGGTCTTGTATGTTGATAAGACGGCGATGCACGAGGTGTTTGGAATAATTCGCGAGGCATAGGGCAATCCCCAGCCGATTGAGTATTATTTAGCGAACCAGTCAATTTAATAGGTAGATTGACTGTCAAGTCATGATTTTTGGCGAATAAATGCTCTGACTGCACGAGAGCTGTTTTTAATTCTTTTAGGGACGTAAAAATGTGGAAGCTTAGTTTATTTTTGTGGAAATTCGATGGGTTACGTAAAAACTGGTTAATTATGGTTTTATCTTCAAATATGTCTGCTTTTGAGGCTAATTCCTCTAGTCTATACAGGTAATCCAAAATAGGTTCACCATTGTTCTGTCTGGTATTGTAGAAATTCGCGATATGATCTTCTCCGTCAGAGAATTCGGACAAGAATTTGTCCTTTATTTCCGTAAAACTTAATGAACATCTATTAGTTATTTTCCTATAAAATGAAAGAGCAGCACCAGACAAATAAGCTGCGATTACTTTACTTTTGGTTTCCTCAGGCCAACCATTGATGGCAGCGATAGTTTCAAATTGTTCAAGAAATTCGTTCACATGGCCCGAATGGCCGTTAAAAAGAGTAGCCATATTGGTGGCCATTATCTTATTCTATTACTTAGCTTTTTATATTCCAGGCGTTCGTTGTCCGGCTCTATCTCTTTTGTCCGGATTTAGGCCTCATTTTTATCAATTTCCTTGTTCCTTTCGTATTTGGTCATCCTTCGTATTTGGTACTGGAAAACTTCTTATTTTTTCATATTTTCTGAAATCATAATTAGTTGTACAACGGGTCGGGTGGCGCCTCCACTGTGAAGCCTGGGTGTTGGCGAATGAATATTGGATACGGTTATGGTCTTTATGAGATTGTGTTACTTGAGTAAATGTTTCTAAGTGCAATGTACAAATAATAAAAAATACTCAGCTTTCGTGATGGACTTCTTGTTTATTTTGGTATACTTTTATGATATCACAGTTTAACGTATTGTTTTATAGAAATAATACTTATTACGTGAAAATATCTTCGATTCTTTACATTAGACGACAGATGGAAAAGTTAAGACGTTTGCACTTCAAAAGTCACTCATAAAGAAAGTTTTTTATCCTTTAAATTACGAAGAATCGAACAAGAGTGACATAGAGGTTTTACGCGAAGCTCCAAACCTCTACATGAAGCCTGGGTGTTGGCGAATGAATATTGGATACGGTTATGGTCTTTATGAGATTGTGTTACTTGAGTAAATGTTTCTAAGTGCAATGTACAAATAATAAAAAATACTCAGCTTTCGTGATGGACTTCTTGTTTATTTTGGTATACTTTTATGATATCACAGTTTAACGTATTGTTTTATAGAAATAATACTTATTACGTGAAAATATCTTCGATTCTTTACATTAGACGACAGATGAAAAAGTTAAGACGTTTGCACTTCAAAAGTCACTCATAAAGAAAGTTTTTTATCCTTTAAATTACGAAGAATCGAACAAGAGTGACATAGAGGTTTTACGCGAAGCTCCAAACCTCTACAGTACCCTAAAAGCAACAATGCTCATGAAGCATCGAACCAACGACCCAGATTTGGATTGCACAAGAAACTGCAAGTGACGCGCGGCTCCGCTGAGTCGACTAAAACTAAGTCATGACCTGCCACGGCCTTCGTCAATTTGGAATCACTTTTGATCTCACATCGATCATTGTCGCTCCCCTAGATTAATAGATTGTATTTTTTTTATTTTAAATAAATTATTTTTAAACTCCTATTTCGTTCCTGGCTCCATCGCTGCGCCCGTTCATAATTCGTTAGTAAATAATATTAATCAAAAACCTTGTTGTTTTTAGAAATATTCGACATTTACATGATTTGATTATTATTTGAAAAAATCCTTTTGAATGGGTCTCATAAACACTCCAACCGTCATGGCGTACCAAATGACGTCACTGCTTAAGGTTTGTAAAGAATCACACTGTATAAACAATCTACCACTTGTGTGATATGTAATTATAATTAATTACTCATGGACATTAACTGAACATGTTTAGACGTTTCTAAGAAAGCTGCCTTTCGCTGCGCTGGGAAACACTGCGCCCTGCTGATAATCGTGTTATTGGTGTTAATTGTCAATTAACACGTTCCGGGACACTACTCCAGACACAATAGATGTTTTATTGTTTTCACGCCTGTAGGCGTTCACTGTCCCGGAACGTGTTAATTCAAATAAGTATTTGTTTTCAGACAAAACCCTCTAGCTAGCTGTGAAGAGTTCCTCAACCTAGTCGCTTGGGAAGCCTCCGGTAACAACCTCCCTGGTGAATTGAGAAGGGAACTTCATAGAGCGTTTGCTATCGCCGCTACTTATGCTGAAGGTTAGTGACGTAATTAATCTATAGATATTTTCGTTGATCCGCGATTGTATTAAATAAACCTCGCCAACCGCAGACCACGATCAAGGAATACATGAGTGTTTAAGAGTAAATTGTAGTAGCTTGTTCATAATTATTAGTACCTACGTATACAATGGTTTAGAATACATACCTACCTATACCTACGTATACAGGTATTATCTAGAGTCTCAAGAGAAAACCAATAAATATTTATTATGAAAAAAAAAACATTAAAGTATATTTTTTCTTTTACATATATTTTGGGTTTGTAATTTTTACTATGGGTCACACTTTTGGTCAGCCTGTCCACCAACAAAAAGTAAGCCATTCGTGCCATACTTGTTGTTGTAGTCCATCTATCGAATGGAATACCTTTATAGGTAGACCGAGACATTGAGACCTCGCCTGCGGGTCGGTAGACGATAGCGGAATGAGTGAGGGGTGCAGGTGGCCCGGTTACAGCCGC
This sequence comes from Pyrausta aurata, assembly GCA_963584085.1. Taxonomy (NCBI): domain Eukaryota; kingdom Metazoa; phylum Arthropoda; class Insecta; order Lepidoptera; family Crambidae; genus Pyrausta; species Pyrausta aurata. The sequence continues at coordinate 8,059 of CAUZXH010000220.1, forward strand.
CCGCGCCGCTCACGCACCGCGCTCTCCCCTCCCCCCCGCGCCCCGCCGCCCCTCAGACGATGAAGCGGTTAAGCGGCTAAGCGGCGCCTCTATGAAGCGGTTTACCTACAGTTATATTACCCAATTTATGCAACGCACCCCAAAACTACCTCGTTTTATGTGATAATATTTAAAGGGCTGATCCAGCACAATAAATTATCATTTTTTTGTAGAAAACACTTTCGGGTTCTATTCGCTAGTTTTTGAGAAAATTGGAGACAAAGGTAATTTTTTTTTTAGATTTTATTTTTGTATTAATTAAGATTAAGCTTAGTGAAATAGAAGGCTTTGGCATTGAATTAAGAGAGGTGAAGCCGATAAAGTAGATAACTTTTTAAGGGGTCGAGGTGCTGTTTTGAAAAAAATGATATTGTCTTTGCTAAAGAAAATAATAAAAATAAAATCTCGATTTTCCTAAAAATAATGACAGTGTTTTGTTTCTATGATGTTTCCAAAGACACTGTTAAAATATTATCACTTATAATTATTTCACCTTATATAAGAACGGTAAGTTCTTAAAAATACATACTTGTATACAGGTACTCAATAATGATATCATTTGTTGTCAGGTGACATAAGAAACCGGCTGCTATCCAGCACAGTGGCGTTGCAAGAGAAGCTGATGAACCTTATTAACATGCAGTCCGACACGGAGCCGGTTCGCAACATGCTCGCTGACACGCTCGACTGCTTTATCGGTGTCACTGAAGGGGTTTTAGAGGTAAATGAATAAAAAAATTTCTGCGTTTTCTTATTTTTTGTAAAGAACTATTGTAAAACTAAATCCTTGGATCTTCATTAAACAAAATAAATAGCATTCCTATCGAAATCTTACTTTAAAACTATCCAAATCCTCTAATAGACCAGATTATTTTCTTCGGTGTAACTTTATTCGATTATAATATATTTTTCTTGACAGTTGTGTTTTTTTCCGGCTGTTAAGCTACAGTTTAGCCAAATTTTACAAAATTTTTTTAATCTTTACTCTAGAGTAAAGATCAAATTCTGTTTTTTAACTACACTCTTCTTTGAACTATAACTTATACCATAAAGTCAAATTATGTAATACCCATTTATTTAACTATGTAATGCCTGATGAAGATCTTAAGCGTAGTCTCGCAAAACTATATCGACCTTATCTGCAGCCTTCAGTTCTTTTCTTTACATTCTAGGTGGGAACAATGGACGAGCAGTTCATGATGCTGATCGGTGCCTTAGACAAGATACCGGGTATCATATTCCGGTACCACAACTACCCCGGCGTGGTGTTGCCAGCGCTCAATCTGCTCGCTAAGAGCGCTAAGCGAATGCTTCACTCGGTCCAACCGCAGAATGTTAACAAGTAAGAAAGTGTATGATCAGAGCTTACTTAGATAAGATACCGGGTATCATATTCCACATATTCTACGATTTGCGTGAGAAGTTAAGATAAAATCTTCTCTAAGCTGGTTTTAAACGTTGATACCTACATTTCATAAAAATGATAATCTGAATTTAAGTCATATTTTTACCTGCTTTATAGGTTCCTAGAAGTGTGCAATACGACTTTCGAGGTGCATATGAGATGGAATTCCGGGAAAATATCGAGTATTCCGCAAGACGCTGAAGAAGAAGCATATGAAGTACGTAAAATTACCTTTTTTTATATGTGTGTTATGCGTGAACTTTTTGGGTAATATTGATTTAGCATTTGGCCTTTAGTACGATTTGCACAAAAGTTAAGAAACAATTTGCCCAATAAGGGCAAGGGCGCGTTGAGCCGCCGGCACGCACCAACACCATCGGTGCCAAAGTAATGAGTTGCTTGACTGGCTCGTTGGTGTAGTGGTTAGTTCGCTGGTTGCTGCTTTTCTAAGTGTTCCTGGGTTCGAATCCCGGGTCGGACCGGTTTCTGTGTTTTTCTGCCTTGATAATCTCTCTTGGACGAATAAACCACTGGACGCGCAATGACAGGAAATTTCGCTTGTTCCCCCTCGGCAACGAATTGGGCATTTTAGCCTCAATTTCATGTGACATCTTGTCAGTACGGTGACAGAACTCGGTGAGAAACATTGCAGAAAAAAATGGGTAAATGTGCCGTATTTTTGTGTAAAAATTATAGCGGCACGACAAAAAATATTTCTTTTCATTCGTAAGTAACTTTGTATCTCAATAAAGCTGTTAATTTTTCTTAAAATAGTAAAATGTGTTTTCCTAGAGAAAAATTACATTGCTAATTAAAAAAGTTGTGGTCAGTTACTGCAAAATCAACAAGATGACGCTTACTTCATTTGGTAGAATTATCGTACATTCACCATTCGTTTCCTTGTCAATTTAGTTTTAATTGTGCTTGACAATTGTCGATAATCATATCGATAAACGTACTAATAAATTTATGATATAAAATAAAATAATACATCTGTAAAATGATTAACTCTAAAGTAGATTAAAGTAATCCTAAAAATACAACAGTTTTCTTTAATATTTTAAACTTCATATTTTATTACAATACATCCTTTTAATAATATTCCAGATTTCCTGTAGATCCAATAAGAAAAACAAAGTGGGTCGAAGCCGTCCGAAGAGAGGCAAAATGAATACCATTAATAATACAATTTTTACCTTTTATACAACTGAAAGTTGCATAAAATCCCGTGAAATTGTAAAGTTTAGTTTGAAGTGCAAGCTCATTTACTGCTAGATTATACCATTAGAGGATTTTATTATACCATTGGAGGACTTACGGTTACTTGCCAGACCGTTTATAAAAATATTCTATGTTTCAATTATTCGTTTAATGGCTTGTGCTTATTTAAACATGCCCATAATTATTATATTGGTAATAAAAATAAAATAAAAATATTTTGCATAAGATTCGTTCATTCATGCGTTCAACACATATCGATAGATTAATATCGACACTTCCACGCACTAAATGTCAATTACTGACAAGACAAACTCCCCCCGCCCCGCAAAAATTGGTTGATGATGTTTTCATACATTCGCTCTTGCGTTTCATATCCAGTGGTTTATTCATCCAAGTAATCTCTTCTCGCGGTCCCGTGTCTGTGCTATCTCTCACCCACCGGTCATGTCGGACCACGTTATTATAACAAACTGCTTACTCGCAGCTCGGCGTACCTCTACTATCGGTACTCGCATGCGTTGTTATTACTGTTTGATTGGCCCGCGCGCTACCCTTATTTATTTGCCGCTCAAACGAAGACTCTTGGTGGTCGCCACTAGTTGTATAATAAAAACTTTTCAGTAAGCCATTTGTGTCGTGTCAGTTACCGTCCACTCGCTCGCACCGACCTTTAGAGCATTTACACACTGCGACTTTTAGCAGCGATACAAACGCGATGCAGTCGCGAGGCGCATAGATGCAGTCGCAAAATGTCAACCTTTACACACTGCGCTACTTTTAGTATCGATGAATAAATCCGTTCATTGCGTGAGTCGCGTTTCCAAAACGCGCGTTAGTATCGACGCTAAAAGTCGCAGCGTGTAAATGGTCTTACGTGTCGTTACCGCTTCCAGGACATCTGCGCTCTAATGGAGCTGATATGCAGCATCGCCCGCAGCGGCGCGCAGCGGACGAGCAACAGCGACGTGTCGGTCGGCGAGACGTGCGCGCGCGGCCTGCGCATCCTGCTGCCGCTCATCACGCCCGCGCTGCTGGCGCTGCCGACCCTCGCGCACCACGCGTACCGCATGCTGCGCGACCTGGACGCCGCTGACCAGGTATAATTCGTTTTCTAGAATAAACAACAATTTCTCGACTTTAATATTCAAAAATAAATTACATTATATTTATTTTATTGCATAACCAGTACAAAAATATGGACTTAATGGTATGGCATTCTCAACAAGTCATAAGTTTGGGCTAAGTAGTTGATTGTTATCAATAGACGAAAATAAATGACAGCATTATAAAACACGTTTGTTCTAGTCACAGGACGGTCAATCAATACACCCTAAGAAAAACAATATTAACAATAATTACATTTATGTATTGCTCATATGCCTGATCTGTTGAGACTGGCCGCCATCAGCATCAAGAAAGAAAGAAAATACATTTATTAATCAAGGACATCGCACACACAGCATAACACACAGCTTTGTAATACAAATAAAATAACGAAATAAGACAAAAAAACAACAACAACAAAAACAAACAAAACTATTTACAAACATAGGTAGAACGGGAAGAAGCACACCCATTGCCGTTGTGTGTCTGTAATGTCCCAATCAAGAGGACCTCACTCAGCATATATATGCCAGGCCCCCAGAAGGACCAGGCGCTGGTTTTCATCACTAAATCATTTTTTTAAATATTATTTCCAGCTAACATCCCTCCCGATCGAAGACTACAACATGGTCGTCACCGCGCTACGCGTCGGCCTCACAGCCGTCTCTTACGACGTGTCCACCCTTTGCTGCGACACCATCGTCGGGCTCGCCAACAAGGCGCGAACACTAGGCGACGACAACCCCTACGCACTCTCTCTCTTAACCCTTGCAGAACTGCTACTGATGCTCATCATCAAGATGGAAATCCCGCCTGATTCGATACCGGCGGCCGGCGCGGCCATATACGCTCTCACTTGCGTCAAACCGGCCCTACTGGAAGGTCTCGCCCGTCAGCTGATTGAAGCTTTCGCGGTCAATGACCCCGCCAGCGTACCGCGACTCGAGGAAGCATTTCGAATCTTAACTAACGGAGTTCTTTTCGACGGCCTCCGACCGCACAAACTCCGCTTCCAAGACAACTTTGACAAGTTCCTGGCCAGTGTGCACGGATTCCTAATCGTGAAATAAGCTTCAACTGCTCACATCGTGTGAAACAGTTTCTCGTTCAGATCACTCTGAGGGTCTGGTATTGTTAGGTCAAAATGAGTCAAAGGGAAAAATGAGTCGAGATGCAGCGGGGTAGAATACCTACCTTAAAGTACAAGTACAAAAGACTCGCTTCTAACAAACACGCTGCTTAGAAGAATATAGACGAACATGTTTCGGTGATTCTTTACACGTATTTTATGTGGTAAATTGTTCGCAGGATCGTCACGTTTATCGAGTCTTTCTTGACTTGTAGTAATTTTAGTTTATTATTCTAGGTTTACTACATTAAATGTACCGATTTCGGTATCTAATCTCTATTTAGTTTCAAATTTAAAAGAAACACTGCAGGCTTATTGACGGTGTTATTTAACGATGCCTTCGAGTCGTTGACGTCTTATATTAGTAATTTATTATTCTTATATTAACTAGACATTAAGTATGACATCTTTTACCTGTTAAGCTTGTTGTAAAATACGATTTGGCATTTTTTAGATAGTAGTTTTTAATATCAAAATTAATTGAACCAAATGTTTTAAGAAGACTTAAGTATTTAATATGATTTGCATATTCGTGAGATTTTATTACGTGTTCGGATGTTTGATAAAAATATTTTAACTTTAAATGTCTTGGAAAGTCCCTCCATGGGCTGTGTTTTATCGTAACGGAACACTATTGTGTTAAAAGTAAATATGTATATGAATGGAACGATATATCAGAGACATAAGCGGTAAAAGGCTTGTTTTGAATTAAAATCTCTTTATTTCAAACGTTTTATGGCCTAAACGTTAAACAGGGTGCTTCGTGACTCCAAAAATGACTAGCTTAATAATATCAATGACTTTTCTTTTACACTTTTCACAGTCGCATTTGGAGTCAGTTAAATTGTATCGTTGCTTGCCTGAAAATTCTTTGCCTTCATCAAACAGTTAAAGACCGCTGTACAAGTTTGAAATTATTTTCACAACGAAAAACAAAACTAGGACAAATCTATAAAGTGGTTGTGAGTGTGCAAAGTGCAGAAGTTAAGATATACTGTGGTATTACGTAATTATTATGACTCATAGTTAGATTTATAAAGTACACTTAGTACTTATGGCTAGGTAGGAGAATTTGTGGTTTCTACTATATGCTAAGGATTTGTGAACTTATTGAGTTTACGTATTTAAAAAAAAGTGTTCAGGCACTTTTAATATTTATTGCAGGTTTTTACTCCGTCTTATTATGATAATTAGTGTTAAAAATGTCTTCTGAAACGGTTCTTGTGATTTTTCCATTTTGGCGCGTATGCTTAACTTTTATGTAAGTGTTTCGATGAAATGCTTGGAAATCTCATTTATTTAAGCCAAATTAATTAACTTTAAGATCCTTCTTGTCTCGTCACTGCACATTTAGATATAGCGTTTTTATTATAACTAGTCTCTCTGAGTATGTATACCTATGTCACTACGGGATTTTAATTTGTTTTGAAGTTATATACATAATTATATTAGTTACTAGCTTTTGCCCGCGACTTCGTTCGCGTGGACTTCAGGTTCGTCCCGTCTAGTAGCGCAAAAAATGTGTTTTTTTACGACCTCACATTAGAAACCTCAAAAATTGTAGCCTATATGTTATTCTGATGTATAAGCTATATTGTGGTAAAGTTTCATTCAAATCCATTCAGTAGTTTTTACGTGAAAGAGTAACAAACATCCATACATCCATACAAACTTTCGCCTTTATAATAGTAGTAGGATATGCAAGTATTAAGGATTGTTGAGTTTTAATCTTTGTCTCTCTCTCTCCCTCTCTCTGTCTTTCTTAATAGGATGATGCATAGTAACATAGTTTGACGCGATTTTAATTTTTAATTTTAGCAGTCGGCTACATTTAGTTTATATTTTACCGACTCCAAAAAAAAGGTTATTGATTTAGCAATCATGCTCACAAGATATCCTATCCTAGATTCTTAATTCCGACTTGTCTCATTGCGTGCCTATTGTTACTCGGTGAACGAGCTAATTGTATTATACAGAAGTAGTAAATAAAAGTATTTTCAAGTATATTTATTCATCAAGAGAGGTGAGAGTAATATTAAGTAATCATGTATAGTCATGTCATGAACTTATTCATAATCTCCTAGTTTCAGTCAAATATATTCATATTATAATGTTATAGCTTAAGCTCAGAATAGAGGAAAAGGTTAGGAGGGCATCCTGTATCGCTGCAAAAAGTCGCAATGTGTGCAAAACCTAAAGGTATGACTGGGAGAGAATGCTTTTAGCATTAAGTCCACCTTTTGTACACTGTTACTTGTGCAATAAAGTTCTTAAATAAATAAATAAATAAATAAATACAATGTGTAAGGACCCTAATTCCACTAATATTAACGAATAGTATAAACTTTTTTTTAATCGCTCGCAGTCTTTCAAGAAGAACTGATTTGTAGGTTAGGAGGTGCATGATAGATTCAATTATGAGTTGTAAATCATACTATGACACACTGGTCGCGCTGACATTACTCTTCCCCAACCTTCTCTATCTGTTCTGTGCCTGGGCTAATGTAGGAATGCATCAGATATTTTACTAAGAAGGAGTTTTTAGTACCTACCATAGGAAACGTTTAATTTATCATATTAACCCTGTCTTCCTATAGTTTCAGCCAACTTGTTCCTGCTTGCTATGTAAGTTTAATTTAGTCACTATACGTGGTCATTTATTGTAGTGAGCTCATGCTAGGTAGGTGTTCAGTTATTATGATTAAGTTTAGTTAATGAACGTAGGAATGTTTATTATGTTTCCTAAAAGTATAAACTTTAGATTATAGCATCACGTCCGGAAGCTAATAGTATTTAAATTCAATATGATTAAATTGAAAATGATAATGTGCAATTTTTCATTCTAACCGAATCAGAAACGCTTCGTTTGTACTACGAGAGGCCGCGTGATAGCTATTATACGCGTATTACACGCGTATTTTCGAATCGATTGATATAGTAAAATAAACTATTCAGCAACAACATAGTGAATTTTTCTAAAGACATAGTTTATTGTTTAAGTACGAGGCTAATGGTAATCCACACAGCCCGGCGGTAGCATTCGTATTGTAACTGTCTTCTATAAGTCTATCTGTCAAGCCGCCAGGCCTTGTGGATCTACCAGGGATCCACCATAACTATCCACTTTAAAATGTTTAATTATGTTTTTATGCCTTATCACTGTAGAATGCAGAATAAGGTAAACTTCATTCATCTTTGCTAGTCCAACATTGTAAACAATCTTTTTGTATCTTTTAAAATAATATCAGCATATTAAATTATTTTACTATTTAATTTAAAAAGATCTCAGTGTTAACTATGAATTAGCTATGTATGTGGTATGTTTTGAGTTCATCTTGTTTTTAAAGGAATATTTTCGCTAAAAAGGAATGTCAAGATTGTTTACAATGTTGGACTAGTAAAGATGAATGGACAGTTGACAAACCATAAATAAGTCGATCTAAAAGAACTATTTATCATTCAAAAATTAATTGAATATTCATAATGATTTGATATAAATGACTTTGTAAACAGTAAACAGTCAGTTGAAAGTAGCACGATGTGACGTCATTGTTTAAGAATACCGTTTTGAAAGATGATAAATTAATGGTGTTAATGATAAGTATGTAAACAATTAATTTAATGGTGTCAAGTCAACTACCCTTACGTGCTTCAGATGTGATGTTCTAATCTAAATCATTCTTTGTAAGTCATTGTTATGTTTTCCTGGGATTGTCATTGTTATGTTTAACTGCCTCGGTGGAGGGTCGCATTTTAAAGCGACGGCTGCGCCAGAGGTCCCGGGTTCGATTCCCGGGTCGGGCCAAAAATATGCACCTGGGTTTTTCTGTTCAGAAATTCTTAGTTGTTGTTGTTCAGAAATCCTATGTTTCACCCCCGTGCATCGGAAAGCACGTAAAGCCGTTGGTCCTGCGCCTGATCTCTCTCCGGTCGTGTCAGATTGCTGTCCTATCGGGCTATGAGAGTGAAAGGAATAGAGAGTGCACCTGTGTTTGCGCACACACTTGTGCACTATAATATGTCCCGCGCAGTCGGTTAGTCGTTGTGACTGGCCACCGTAGTCGAAATAGGCTATTATTGTGTTTTCCTGTGGAAAGTTGTTCATCAATGAATTGAAGTATCGACTAATGCTATTTTGTAAATACTCAGAACATGTTTCAATACCTCCCTGGTAATTCTTTTTCAATATCGTCTGTATTGCATTGAATAAATTGTACAAATTTCAGAAAGTGATTAATCGTTTTATTTCGAACTAGCGGCCGCCCGCGACTTTATTTGCGCGTCTTAGTTTTACTCTGTTCCCATATATCGTAGAATTTTTATAAGCCTATACGCATTAAACTACTTCTATAGCCTTTCCCGATATATAAACTATCTAACGATGTATCTGACAAAAATTATAACCGGAGCAATAGTTCCTAAGATAATTTGACGCCGAAACTTTTTTAATGATAGAAAGTTTTGCTAAAAACAAATGTTTTTTTTTATTTTATGAAATATCATAAAAATAAGCATAGATGATTAAACATAGTTAATTATACTTCAGTATTCGTCCTCGATATTAGTATTATACACATGTAGTATCGCTTGCACTTATCACCACATAGCACAAATTTTAGAGCTAGATAAAAATAAATTACAGGTAAAAAATGTTTTTTACGGATTATATTTTTAAAAATAAAATAGAATCAATATCCGTATCCTGTAAAAAGAATTAAATAAATTAAGAACACTTCCGTTCCGTCACTTCCTCCACGCCATTGCTTTTGAAGCCTTCCATTCGCTAATTGTGCTTCGCCACTAAAGCACGTCAATTCTCGTTCCGTGCAGAATAAATTTAATAATAGTTTTTGGGATTTTAGTGAACTATCAAGATTGGATTCCTTGAACTCAAGACCCTTCCGAATCGTTGAATAAATACGTACGTCTGTGCGTAAATACAAGGTTTATAGCACCTCGGAATTGTATTTCGGACTTTTCCACGCTTAAACCATTTCGGCCTCGTCTGTTCAGTCAATACGCATCGTACAGTATTTTGGACTGTTTTGTGCGTACTACAAGGTTTCTAGCACTCGGAATTGTATTTTGGACACTTCCACGCTAAAACCATTTAGCTTCGTCTTCTCAGACTTAGCTCGACTGAACACGGCCGCTGCAGTCGACGGGCAATGGAGAAAAACCTACACATGTGCAACCCGCATGGGCGGCGTCGCATCTGCCCTTTACATCCAGAGCTGATGTAGTCCTGCCACCAACACCGCCGCAGCCGTCCACGTCTCGTGATGCAGCTGGGACGGAGAGCAGTCGACGACAACACCAGAGATCGAGATGCAACCGGTGAGTCATTAAAAATCCTGCAATAAATGGACGGTTTCCAAACCAAACCTATTAGATATTTTCTTTGGACCGATCCTACTACTTGCCTAAGCATGACAATCGCTACACATCTGTGTTAATTTGTGTGTGTTCATCTGACTGAACATGGCCAAACCTGGCTACGAAAGCTAAAACATTTATTTAACGCCGCTGCCCTCGCCTACTGTGCAACGCGCAGTACTACGCACACTATTCATTATCATTTCATTTTATTTTATTTTTACCGTCAAAGAAACTACAAAATCTGCCAGAGCAGTAAATCAGGCTGACTATGTAGTTTTAGTTTGGTTTATGTAGTATAATTCACTACGCAAACTTTAAAAATTGCATAGAACAAAGGGGTAGATTCCTTGTCTGACACCGTTGTTTTTTACAAGTAAAGGTTGCAGGTTGTAACCCTGCTTAAATTTATAATGGTTTTTGCTATTCTCTTTATAACTTTTTCGTCGCGAACAAACCGGTATTATTAACATTTAATAAAAGTTGGAATACAGTGAGTGCACCACGCAGATAGGAAGCAGCCCTTATGGCTTTACCACCAGCTACCGCCAGCGCCATCGCCAGTGACGTCCTCGAGCATGGGATCGCATCGGACCGCAACACAACCGCAGACTGCAGAACACGAGGTACGCTACGTGAGTCATTTGTAAAACAGTATAGCATATGATCAGACACTATCAGGTGAAAAGTAATCTTTTGAGAAGATGCGAGTCGTACTTTACTATAAGTCGATTATCGAGCAAACACAGTTTTATAAATTAGACAAGTTTTTCTTTTCCATTGCTACTATATAATATTATACAGAGCGTGATCTTCAATCTTCTTTCGAACACGTCGAGCTTATTCTTTTTCAAATTCATTTGATTTGAAATCATTAGAAAGAGTAAAGATAAAGAAAAAACACAATTTAACCTCTAAAAGCAGATTATATAAGGAAAGTGGCGGCGGGCTGGAATAAGCATGTAGCTGAAGCTAATACGGAGGCCAGGCTTAGATTTCAATTATGGGAGTTACATGGGAAGCCAGGAAGCGGTGACATTTATAAAGAAATGTGCGAGGCTAGAAAAATATTTAAATCACGTCTAAAATGGTGCCAAGATCATGAAATGCAAATTAAAATGGATATTTTGGCCTCCCATCACGCGAAAAAAGATTTTTCGTCATTTTGGAAGCACACCAATCGATTGCAGTGTAGGCCTGGTCAATCCGTGAGTGTCAATGGTGTCAGCGAGCCCAAAGGGATCGCTAACATGTTTGTAGATCGTTTTAAAGTAAAATCCCCCCTAGGGCCCTCGAAACCAACCCTGAATGCTGAGTCTGAAGTGGAGAGGCGAATAACTTTTTCTATTAAAGATATAGCACACACGATTAAGTCTATGACTAAAGGTAAATCGCCTGGCCACGACGGGCTCAGTATTGAACATCTTAAATTTGCTGGTCCGCACCTACCGCGTGTTTTGTTCTTATTATTCAACTAATGTTTGTCTCATAGCTACATGCCTCAGGACATGATCAGAACTTTAGTAGTACCTATAGTTAAAAATAGAACTGGAGATCTCTCAGATAAAAATAACTATAGGCCTATATCGTTAGCAACGGTAATTGCTAAGGTGTTTGATGGGGTGCTTAACATACATCTGAATAATCACGTGAAACTGAATGATAATCAGTTTGGCTTTCGGCCTAAATTATCAACGGAAAGCGCTGTTCTGTGTGTTAAGCATACCATCACGTACTATGTGAAGCGAAAAACGCCAATCTTTGCCTGCTTTTTGGACCTGTCGAAGGCTTTTGACCTGGTTTCCTATGACATCCTGTGGCATAAGTTACAAAAATCTCACTTACCAGTAGAACTCATTAATCTACTCAGGTACTGGTATGGAAACCAGGTCAACAGCGTGAGATGGGACGGAACGCTGTCCGAGCCGTACAGGTTGGAGTGCGGGGTGAGGCAGGGGGGATTAAGCTCGCCCACGCTTTTCAACCTGTATGTCAATGACCTGATCGATGCGCTGAGCAGCACCAATGTCGGATGCCATATAGACGGAGTCTGCGTTAATAATATTAGCTACGCGGACGACATGGTTCTGCTCAGTGCGTCTATATGTGGTCTACGTAGACTGGTGACGATCTGCGAAGAGTACGCCACATCTCACGGATTGGTTTACAATGTTGAGAAGAGCAAAGTAATGGTCTTTGGAGCAGGGAGTAAGGGATATGAACACATACCACCTATAAAAATAAATAACAATACTCTACAAAGAGTTTTCAAGTTTAAATATCTCGGTCATGTATTGACTCCCGACCTCAAGGACGACGAAGACATCGAGAGGGAACGGAGAGCGCTGTCAGTCAGAGCGAACATGTTGGCCCGGAGGTTTGCACGATGTACACGCGACGTTAAGATAACGTTGTTCAGAGCTTTTTGTACATCTTTCTACACGTGCAGCCTTTGGGCTAGATATACCTTAAAAGCTTACAGCGCTCTCCGTATCCAGTATTATAACGCTTTCAGGGTGCTGGTGCGGCTGCCTCGCTTCTGTAGCGCATCAGGGATGTTCGCTGAAGCAGGCGTAGACTGCTTCTACGCAACAATGCGCAAGCGATGCGCGTCCCTGGTGCGCAGGGTGCAGGCGAGTGGTAACGGCATCCTGAAAATGATTGCTAGCAGACTGGACTGCCTATATGTTGGCCGTTCACGTACCATTTCGGGGGGAGTGGTGCAGAACTGGCCACTTTAAATTGTATTTTGAATTTTGTAATGTAATTTATTTGATTTAATTATTATATATGAGTCATTGTTACTTTTAATAAATAAATTATCTATCTATCTATATCTGTATAGTCGGTACAGTGTAAATTAACTTCAAAACATTGTTTTATAACCATTAACCATCATCGACTTGACTAACCTTGTCGTGACAGATTATGTTCTGTAATACAATATTACGTGTTTTGTAAAGGAAAGGTAATTATTGTAGATTTTTTACAATTTTCCTTAAGATTTTTTTTAATCCTAAGACTTTCTAACTTTTTACAACAACAATTCAGTTGTTTTTTACAGGAATATTTTGGTTAAATAGAGAAGATAATTAATTTTGCAAGAGTTTTAGATATAAAATATTACTGTTAGGATGTTCGGTGCAATTCACCATTATATTTTGATATTATTAACCAAGGTAAGGTAAAACACCCAATTATCGACACTTTAACGTCGAGATTCGAGCATTTTTAAAATATCTGGTTTCTTTATGATAATACACGATTTTTTAATGCACTAGGTAAAATTTTAGGGTTCATTCAATATTGTTTTAAAGTAAAAAGAAGTATAATACTAATAACTTAGGATAAAAAGCAAGATAGATTTAGGCACTTTTTAGCCTAGTTATCGACTGCAAAATTCCATACATCGACACCCAGTAATCGACATGTTCCAATTATCGTGATCTAGTAATCAACATGTTCTATTAATCGTCATCCAAATATCGACCTAATCCGTTTAGGGTTCCCAAAAAAAAGGCCTTATTCACACCACTCGTCCAAATCGTTTATAGTACATGTGTGCAAGCTTTTTCCAACATTTGAATTGAATTTGGAACATCCTAATGACTTATGAATGACAAGCACACTACAAAAAATACACTCAAAGGGAAAGATGCTCTACTTGGATATAGTTTAAGTAGGTATGGTTAGCTACTAGACGAGTAATATATATTTTTTTAATTGCACCAGTAACATTTTTACTATTGACGTAAACGAAATACGTAAGAACATTTTATAACATTTAAAAAGTTTCTTTATAAGAGAACTATTGGTCCACCGGGACTTCATACTCGTGAATTGTTTTTTCTTCGTACACGTAGGTCCTAGCGAGACGTTTTATATCCTACCCCGATAAAGTACATCCCGGTAATATTATAAGTACCACATGGCTTTTTTATTTAAAATTGTTTATGGTGTTTAAGTTACCATTATAATTCTTTAAGTAAATTTAATAATGACAGTAGATTAAACCAGGTTTATTTTTTAGTACAACACACTGGGTTTTCCTTGAAATTTTAAACATAATTTAAGTAGAGCCACTTTCGTTAAGAGTCTGAATTTTTGAATGACGGCCGGCATGCAACTGAAGCGCGTTTTACACCCCGCACCCCGCGCCTTCCTCAATCAAAAAAAGAGTGGGGCGCGCCTTCGTGGATGGGACTATCTATAATGCGTAGGTTGGTTGGTTTTGCTGTTGACATATATGTTTTAGGGCCCATGGAACATTCAACTGGAGTCTTACCGGAAATCTTATCACGTAATTTAATTCTGGGTACACCAAACTTTTGTGCAGCAGTGGTAATTTTCTGACTCTTTAGGCGCCATACCTGCAAAAAATGTCGGTTACTGGAACATGTAGACTAACGTATAGAATATCCAATCATCGACACAACGGCTGTCGGTCATTGGAACGTAGGTATAGGATATCCAATCATCGACACGGCTGTCGATCATTGGAAGCAGTTTGAATTTTTAAATAATAGACCTATAAATTGAGAGTGCTGAACAAGCTTAGCTTAATAAAACGTTTCGACATTTGTCGAAGATTGGAAAAACCAAAAAAAAAATCTCCAATTTCCGACAGGCGTGTTTTGGCATATTAATATATCCTCAAACTTTTAATGAAATTAAAAAGCTGTGAATGTATATCCTTATTGTATAGATAACTAACATTTTCGATAAAGCAAAACAGTCAAAAGTTATGGGCAATTAATCTTACTCACCTCCTTAGCGATGACACTAATAAAACTGGATTTCGTTGGAGATATGACCGCGGTCGATACATGTCATTACGCCATTTTCTAAAAAATGGCCGAATTTATGAAACGTTATCCGCAATGACATCTGGATAATCCTCGTCCATTGTTTATGCTTCAAATGCATTCAGAAATTAGAAACTACTGTTATTTTCTTTTGTTAACTTTTTAAATGTCGGACAATGGTGTCTGGTCGAAGATTGGGTGTTTTACCTTAGACTCAAATTAAAACTGTGGTTTTATATGCTTTTTTACTATTTAGGCTACATGTATGTATTTATTTGGAATACAATAAAGACATCAAAAATAAGTAACACAATGCTTAAGTATAAGGATATCTAGACTTATTCAAAAAAGCTACACATCTTTCCAAGGCTCAATATATAAACTTTTCCTTTTAATTCTAAACATTGACATGCTGCATGCATACTACAGACAAACGGAAGAGCATCAAGGTAAATTATTTTTTTAGCTTTGCTCATTTTTTCCTTTTTTTTTGTTTAAAAACATGCAAAATCTGCATAGTTTGTTTTTGTTTTATGCTGGATTTGACCATGAACTAAAGCGTACATGTCAATTTAAAAGACTATGATGCTTATGATCGTCATATGAATATTATACCGATTTATATCTTATCCAATGTTATTGGTGGTTAGATGTTATTTATAAATTCTATCCAGAAAATTAGCTGTATTACTATGGTTGTGAGATTATTCTGACGCCTCAACAACGGGGTAGGGCGCGGCCTGTGAGAACGGGTCAGCAAGCGCTCAGTGATTACAACTAGAAACAATATGTTATCATTTGGAATTTTTTGGAGCTGGAATATTTACCGCATAATTTCGAAACACTTTCATTAGGTAGGTAACATAGTGATAGCTGCATAAAACTTGCGAGAGGTAAACAATAATACCCACATTTTCATTTCTACAAATATTTGCAATTCTGATAAATAAAAAATATGTTTATAACACTGTTTTATAGGAATTAGTGACGCGATGTCACCCGGATATGAAAAGAAACTAACCCTCACGGATGTGTTTATCAACATTATTTTGTCATTCTTTTGTAAATGCTACCGGCGATCCCTTAGTGTTTAATTTACCACTTACTCACCCAGCGCTCATTCCCTGAATGACTGATACATCATCAAAATCCTAGTGTATTTGATACAGGGTTACAGTGTGTGATTTTTGTTAATTTGGTACACTTAAACTGTTAATTTTGTACCCGTATTTTCTAATATTTTTAAAATATGCGCCAAATATGCGTCGTGGTGATTGGACGCGGACGAATTTGTCGTTAATACATCTATTAGTTGTAAAAAATTTACAACTAACTTTTCAGTTGCTTGTTTATTCAAAAGTGTAAGAATAAAATTTATATGATTATAGCAGAAGCAATAATCAGGTTATTCATGTCATGTTCTGTTTTTTCTATCGACACTGCTGGCAGATACTAAGCGTAGTTCACTTGATGCCAGTAGGTAATTAAATTACTGTAACACCATTATCCCTTTTTTGCCTAGATTTAAAGACTGAAATCTGTAATAGGTATAAAATAATGATTTTTCTTCAGTAAATTGTGCCGAACTGGCCATTTATAACATTGGTATCCTCACTTCATAAAACCTGCAAGAAGTTGTAATAACAGACATTGTAATGGTTAATATGTACAACAACATGTTACAGCATTTCAGTATGATATTTGTATCAAAAGATGGTATTGTTATTGCAAAACTAACAATATCTATTGATTTCTATAGAACAATTACTAAGTTGATTTCAGATTACCTTACTAAACTAACCTAACCTAACCATAAACAAAGGATTTCAGTATGGCATTATAAAAAGGCAGTTTTATTGCTTTCAATTTGGTTTTCAAGATTTTGAAAATGAAGTTCTTTTCAGGATGTTGTAAAGGAGTTTATAGACTGCGCACTAATTTATGAAAACATAATGTTACTTGAATATTTTATTCAGTAGACTATCTGGATTAACTATTCAATCGTGATCTCATTAGAACAAATGGGTAAAAAATGATCGTCTCATAGTTTTTTGTTGCATCTCGTACTTACTTACTTGTACTTACTAAAGTGTTTTCTTTTACAAATAATTTTAGAAATATGTATATTTTTTCTGATAACCCGATTCTTATTCAAATAACGGGCTTAACTACTTATTGCTTCCTAGGCGCGTCTCATGCGTTTACAATTCCAAAATGAACCTTTAAGAAAATCTGATAACTTATTGTCTTCTGATTAGAAAACCGTATATCAATGTGACTTTGCGGACTAGTGGAGTTGACATATCCGCGCACAGCCCTAGGCATCATGCCTCGACGTCCACAGCCGATATTAATGTCAACCTGTATTAGTAACTTGGTTGAGCAACTCCAAAATACCCTCGCACGGGTATAAACCCGTAGTAGTATAACTATTATAAAATAGTTACTGTAGACAGTACATTTTGTTCTGATTTTGCTAGTTCCTTGTTGTTAACCTGATAAATAATTCTTGCTTAATGATTGATAATCATACTATCATAAGTAACTTATTTGTTTAATATGATTCTTTGAAAGAATTGATCAAGTACTTACTCATAGATGATATTTCCTTCTTTCATGCTCTAAACATCTACATGTGTATAATCACTGAATAGATAAATTATCTATTCAGTGTGTATAATACTAATATCGAGGACGAATACTGAAGTATAATTAATGATTAAACGAACTTACCTGTACGTGAAGTTCTATCATAATTATACGAAGTATTCGTCCGAAGATATTAGTAGAAAGTCCCACCCACCCGATGCATACTTTTTGTGTTGACAAAAACCCATCTCTAGGAAATATCATCATATTATTATCTCTAAACTAAATGAAGGCTTCAAAAGCAATGGCGTGGAGGAAGTGACGGAACGGAAGTGTTCTTAATTTATTTAATTCTTTTTACAGAATACGGATATTGATTCTATTTTATTTTTAAAAATATAATCCGGAAAAAACATTTTTTACCTGTAATTTATTTTTATCTAGCTCTAAAATTTGTGCTATGTGGTGATAAGTGCAAGCGATACTACATGTGTATAATACTAATATCTTCGGACCTTGGACGAATAAACCACTAGACGCGCAATGACAGGAAATTTCGCTTGTTCCCCCTCGGCAACGAATTGGGCATTTTAGCCTCAATTTCATGTGACGTCTTGTCAGTACGGTGACAGAACTCGGTGAGAAACATTGCAGAAAAAAATGGGTAAATGTGCCGTATTTTTGTGTAAAAATTATAGCGGCACGACAAAAAATATTTCTTTTCATTCGTAAGTAACTTTGTATCTCAATAAAGCTGTAAATTTTTCTTAAAATAGTAAAATGTGTTTTCCTAGAGAAAAGTTACATTGCTAATTAAAAAAGTTGTGGTCAGTTACTGCAAAATCAACAAGATGACGCATACTTCATTTGGTAGAATTATCGTACATTCACCATTCGTTTCCTTGTCAATTTAGTTTCAATTTTGCTTGACAATTGTCGATAATCATATCGATAAACGTACTAATAAATTTATAATTTATAATATAAAATAAAATAATACATCTGTAAAATGATTAACTCTAAAGTAGATTAAAGTAATCCTAAAAATACAACAGTTTTCTTTAATATTTTAAACTACACATCCTTTTAATAATATTCCAGATTACCTGTAGATCCAATAAGAAAAACAAAGTGGGTCGAAGCCGTCCGAAGAGAGGCAAAATGAATACCATTAATAATAAAAATTTTACCTTTTATACAACTGAAAGTTGCATAAAATCCCGTGAAATTGTGAAGTTTAGTTTGAAGTGTAAGCTCATTTACTGCTAGATTATACCATTAGAGGATTTTATTATACCATTGGAGGACTTACGGCCTGTTTCACAATGTCTTAGGAAGTTCTAGTTAATGTTACTTGCCAGACCGTTTATAAAAATATTCTATGTTTCAATTATTCGTTTAATGGCTTGTGCTTATTTAAACATGCCCATAATTATTATACCTCGTGTGTTCATAAGTTTTGAGACGAAAAAAAAGAGGCATAACTTTTTAAATAATTAACTTATATTTCTAAAATTTACAGTGAACACTAAGTAGATAATAATCAACAATAAAATATATCTTTTATTCAAAATGTCCACCCTTGTTTTTAATACAGGCCCTTAGACGATTTGGCCAATCATCAATGGCGGCACGAATCTTTTCTAGCGGGATTCGCTTTGCTTCTCGAACAAGAGCTCGCTTCAGTGACTCCAAGTTTGGGTGGGACTTCTGGCAGGCCCTGAGCTCTAACTCAGTCCATAGAGAATAATCCAGCGGGTTGAGGTCGGGGCTGGAGGAGGGCCATTCGTTCGCCGCGATGAAGCCGGTTGCTGGAAAACCTAAAATTTGTTGTTAAATAAAGTATGAGATAGGGGTTTCACAATAGGCTCTAAGATGTCATTTTGATAATTCTTGGCTTTCACCTTGACGCCTTGTTGACAGAAATGGAGCGGAGTGACACCTTCATACGAAACTCCCCAACATACCATCACACTTGCCGGATGATGAGTACGCGAGACATTCCGTGCTGAAGCTGGGACATCCTTGCTACTTTTGGCATAGACTTTATTGTTTTGTCGGTTGAACTTTTCTTCGACATTAAAAAAATTTCTCATCGGTGAACAGTATCTTCCTCGCATCGTGTCTCCTAAGCAGTAATGGACAACGTTCGCGTCGCAATTTACGAAGCCGATCGTTTAAAAAGTGAACTTTTCTACGGCTATACGCCTTTACCTAAAGATCATATTTCAGTATTCTGTTGACTGAAACGCGCGAAATTTTAGTCTGCAGAGCAATTTTTTTCTGAGTGCGACATGGATTTCGGCGAAGTCGCTCTCGGATGATTTTGATGTTCACAGGCGTCCTTACAGAGCGTGGCCGACCACTCCTTTGGAGTTCTTGCAAGGAACTTGTCTCATTGTATCGTTTGATAGTGTAATACACGAAGTTACGGCTTACGCCAAAAGTTTTCACCTCACGGAAAATCTCCATTGGTTTTTTTCCCGCCTTAAATAGCGATATCACGGTCGCACGCAATTCTTTAGTCCCCTCCATCACGATAAAATTGACAGAAATAAATTTGAAAGACAAAGGTATTAAAAGAAAACATTCCAAATTCAAAATTGGAAAAAGAATTAAATAGCAGCCAGTAATATTTAATTAATTTTGTCTCAAAACTTTAACTACCAAGTTTGTCTCAAAACTTATGAACACACGAGGTATTGGTAATAAAAATAAAAAAAAATATTTTGCATAAGATTCGTTCATTCATTCGTTCAACACATATCGATAGATTAATATCGACACTTCCACGCACTAAATGTCAATTACTGACAAGACAAACTCCCCCCGCCCCGCAAAAATTGGTTGATGATGTTTTCATACATTCGCTCTTACGTTTCATATCCAGTGGTTTATTCATCCAAGCTTCGGACGAATACTTCGTATAATTATGATAGAACTTCACGTACAGGTAAGTTCGTTTAATCATTAATAAAACGCTCCGTACAAAGTGAGATAAAACTGCACAACCTGTTTTTTTATGGCACCAATCCATAGATTACAGATTAGTCAGTATGTCCCGTAGATATATTGAAAAGCTCTTGCTTGGAGCGTTTAAGTAGTAGGGTAGGACCCAACAACTTCCCTTATACAATTTGGGGAAGTAACCTGTGGTGTCGCTACCGTCAAATTCAAATTCAAAATCTTTATTTCAATTTAGGTCATGAAATGACACTTATGAACGTCAAATATAAAAATTAAAACAAATGTTCGAAACATGTCTCCTTATCTTTTGGGCCCTACCAGCGCTTCGAGACAGAACACAGACAATTAGGCAAGTGCTGAGAAGAAACGCCGGAACAAACTCAGTCACCACTAGCTGCCGTAAAATCAAAATCATCAAAGGTAAGTACATCAGTTAGTGCAGGCTGGACGGACCACACATTCGTGTCGTTTAGATAGTCTTGAACCTTATAATAGCCTTTTGACATAAGCGTATTTTTAACGTGTTTCTGTAATTTATCAACCGGCAATTCGACAAGATTGTGTGGTATATTATTAAAGAATTTTATACAATTTCCCATGAACGAGTTACTAGTTTTAACTAATCTGAAGTTAGGAACGACAAGCTTGTGTTTATTTCTTGTGTTATATGGGTGAATGTCGCTTTTCTTCATGAAATTATCTAAATTTTTACGAACGTACATTATATTGTCAAAAATGTATTGAGAAGCCACAGTTAATATGTTGATTTTTTTAAAGACCTCTCTCAGGGAGTCACGAGGACTAAGATTATAAATAGCACGAATGGCTCTTTTCTGCAAAATAAATATGGTTTCAATGTCAGAATGGTGTAAGACATAATACTGTGGAAGTAACTAAAATATACAAGCCTCGCCGTTTCAACATCAGTCAGATACCTATTTTTTCTAACTGCAAAGGCAGATGAGCTTAGCCTCCGCTAGGGCTTCAATATGAGGTCCCCACTGTAATTTTGAGTCAAGTGTAATGCCCAGAAATACAATGGAGTCCATTAAAACTAATATTTGGTGTAAGTTGCTTTACATTAGGCAAAGTGAATTTTATACATTTAGTTTTACTAGTATTCAGTAACAAGTTATTAGTGGTGAACCAATTCAATACTTTGGAGCGAGTATTGTTTACTTCTTCAAAATTTTCTTCATGTCTTTTCATTTTAAAAATCAAAGAAGTATCATCAGCAAACAAAACTATCTCACAAAGATTTTTGGAATGAAATGGTAGGTCGTTTACATATATTAGGAAGAGTAAGGGCCCCAATATTGAGCCCTGGGGCACCCCCATTTGAAGGGGGGCACCGGAAGAGTAGGTACCATTTATGTTAACTGATTGTATTCTACCTGATAGGTATGAACTTAACAACCTAGATGAGTTTTCCGAGACACCATAGTGCTCCAACTTAATGAGCAGTGTTTGATGGTCTACACAATCAAACGCCTTTGATAAATCTCATAATACACCTACAGCATCATGTTTGTCTTCAAAAGCATCAAGAATGTGTCTGATGAGTGCTTCGTCGTTTTATATTTCTGCGGACGATGAACAGTGGCCTTACTTTGGACACAAAACCCGATTCAATGATTATAGCCCACCCTGTCACTCATATCAGGCCGTGTATGCGTATGACAGGGATGGCTATATTCATTGAATTGGGTTGTGTGTCCAGTCCAGAAGTATTATACAGGGTGTGGCCTATAATGGGAGCAAAAAATTACAATATAGGCCCTGTAAGTAATCAATTCTATATGGTTTTAATTTATTATAATGAAAAATAAATTTATTGATATTTTCTTAATTTAGATAGTCCTGCAGGCCAAAAACACCTATTTAAAATTGTGAAGGCGCGAGAAAAAAGATCAAGAGATATAACTCATGTAAAATGTATAAAAGATGAAGCCGGGCAAGTTCTCGCTGACGATGACGAAATAAAAAAAACGATGGAAGGACTATTTTGAAAAATTAATGAACGAAGAGAATGAGTGGAGTGGGGAACTAGAGCATGCCCCTATTAACGTAGGATTAGTAAGGGAGATAAGTGAAGAGTAAGTAGAATGGGCAGTAAATAGTATGAAAAGAGGGAAAGCTGTGGGACCTGATGATATACCAGTGGAGGTTTAGAAGTTGGTAAGAGCAGAGGGAAGGAAGTGGTTAACTTTATTTTTCAATAAGTTGTTGCACGAAGAAACGATACCTGACGATTGGTGTAACAGTTTGCTGGTACCCATTTTTAAAAATAAAGGGGACGTGCATGAGTGCAACAACTATCGAGGAATAAAGTTAATGTCACATAGTATGAAGGTTTGGGAGAAGATCATAGAGAAAAGGTTGCGAGAAGAATGTGAAATTTCACAGAACCAGTTTGGTTTCATGCCAGGTCGAGGTACAACGGACGCCATCTTTGCCATTCGCCAAATGTGCGAAAAGTACAGGAGTGCAAATAAAAATCTACACATGGTGTTCGTTGACCTCGAAAAGGCATACGACCGAATACCTCACGAGGTTCTGTGGTGGGCCCTTAAGATCAAAGGTGTGCCTGGAAAATACCTGCAGTTGATTAAAACCATGTACGGCAGATGCAGTACTCACGTCCGATCCGCAGCCGGGACAACTACAAGCTTCAATATGGCTGTGGGTTTGCACCAAGGTTCAGCGCTTAGTCCTTACCTCTTTCTGATGATAATGGATGCTCTGACATCGGACATAGAGAAAGAGGCCCCTTGGTGCATGCTCTTTGCCGATGACATTGTGCTGGTTTCTGAAGAGGCCCAGGAGGTCCAGGACAGACTGGAGGAATGGCGACAAAGGCTGGAGAACGTTGGCCTTAAAGTCAGTAGAACCAAAACGGAGTACCTGTTCTGCGACTTTGGCGGTCTCTCCAGTTCTTTGCCGATAAAACTTGCCGGAATGTCCTTACCAGTCTGTTCCGATTTTCGGTACCTCGGGTCTCTCGTTCAAAACGACGGCAATATTGATCGAGACGTCAGGTATCGAATCAATGCAGGTTGGATGAAATGGAGGCAGGTCACCGCAACAACATGCGACCCACGGATGCCCTTACGGTTAAAGGGCAAAATTTACAAATCCGTTATTAGACCTGCCTTAATGTATGGATCGGAATGCTGGGCTGCTAAGAAGACGGATGAGAAGCGAATGCATGTAGCAGAGATGAGAATGTTAAGATGGATGTGTGGTGTTACAAGAATGGACAAGATAAGGAATGAGTATATACGAGGAAGTCTGAAAGTGGCACCGGTAACTGAGAAGATGGTGGGTCATCGTCTATCTTGGTACGGTCATGTAATGAGGAGGGAAGAAAGTCATGTAACTAAAAGAGTGATGAGTATGAATGTGGATGGCTGGAAGGGAAGAGGCCGACCAAAGAAGAGATGGATGGACTGTGTTAAAAATGATATGAGTGTGAAAGGAGTGGATGATTCAGTGACGAGTGATAGAATAGTGTGGAAGCGCAAAACATACTGCGCCGACCCCAGATAACTGGGAACAGGGCAAGAGAATGATGATGATGATTCTAACAAAATAAATCGAACCAGCAATGTATTGCAAACAAATGTGTCCAGTCACAGAACTTGACATTTGTCATTTACTACAACGACTTAGCGATTTTGATATTCATCTAGGTAATATAACTTTGGATTACTATATCACTGAGTTAAAGCATTTATGATGAGCAATATGACCAGCAGGCCTAGCATGCACGCCGTGATAAAATTTTACCGCCACTTACTATCGAGTTTGTTTGTCAAAAATCGACTTATCCCATAGAGAAAGAAAAAATCTTCGCTTTAAAAAGAGCGTGCTACTTAGTGAAATTCTATAGGATTTGACAGCGAAAGACCATATGACAGCGATACCGTTTTCTAAGAAATAATGGATTTAGTGGATACGTCAAGTTTCCGTCGTTGGAATTTTTGAAAAATTATGAATGGATATAATTATAATTTAAGTTTTGTATAACAATTTCAGATGAAATGACTTGTGCTTTCAGCGACTGTGAAGTGCGCCGAGGATACAATCCCGAAAATCATACTTTCCACCAGTAAATATGAATCATTGATAAAAATTTTAATTCCAATTTTTATAAAATTTGTGAGTGAAATCGACTCCGATGCCAAATTGTACAGTAAATTTAGGACTTCCTTTGTGATTTGCAGCCATATATCAAAGTTTCCAATAGATTAATTCAGATATTTTCAGTAAAATAAGAAACCGTTTCTTTACACTAGGGCTTGACTAAATGATGACGTCATCAGTATCGATAAATTTTTTGACAGATTTTTTTAGGTAACCGTAATTCTTGCACAGCTTCTTCTCAGCACTGGCCCACACAACTGGCCCGAAGCTGTGCTTTGGTAAGGTCTATGTTGGAACGTGTATAAGTGATTCTAGCAAGTCTTCATACATAAATAAAGGAATTTGTATTTTTTATTAAATTAAGTTGTCTTGTTTATCAAATACAAAGTATTAAGTTATTTAAAGTATTAAGTTAGTAAAAGTTCGGTTGGGGACCCTGGCGTACGCCGGCGTACGCTGTCAAATTTGCCTGATTCTGTCCCGATAGGCCCAACCGTACGCCGGCGTACGGTCTCGCCTATGGAGTGTTTCAAACTCGTACTGTGGCGGTATTTTTGATCAGATCTTAGCCATGTTGACTTTTTTGAATAGATGAGACCGAATCCTATACAATTGACACCAAAAACAGCCGAAAACAACAACTGTAAGGAGTATGGCACTTGGCAACAATAGTGACCATGGACAGTTAGGGGCTTGATACTTGACTCTCGAAATTTCAAGTGGTGATACTTGAAAATAAACATTCTACATATGCGTGTTTTTGTGTGTGGATTGAATGTTTGCGGTTCGTAGACGATTTTGGTTGAAAGATTATTTATATTACGTCATTTTTTTAGTACTTACGACAACAATAACAAATGTTGTCGTTATGGGCGGGTAGTTGTTTTATTATGGCCCATTATAAAATAACTACCCGCATTAAATTTTAATTTGTTTTGACACAAGTATAGGCATAACATTCAGTCACAATACCCTCTTTACAGATTTGTAATCGGTTGTCCTTCCAAGAAGTTACGTGTGTTTACGTAAGTGTAATCCGACACCACGCATGCGTGTGATGTCACGTGACATAAGACGTCACACAACATGATTGACAGCTTATTTTTTTATCGAGTCTCGACCGGTTAATTAATTTTTATAATTTATTTTTATTTATATTTTTGTTTCAATTTACATGATTTATCGTAACCTTGTCGATAAAACTTGGAGCATCTTAAGATACACATCACTATTGAACGCACACATGCACACAGACTTTTTGGTTTCGCCGAAAATCCGCTTTGAGTATATAGCCTCAAAGAAAATCCGCCTTTGTCATTCTATGCATGTTAGGGAATATGATAAAATAGCATAGATCGACTAATTTTGTCATGTCGATCGAAAGAAATAATGTGTCCTGCAGGCTTAAGATGCACGCCGTGATAAAAATTTATCGAGGCATTTTAGCGCGTTTGTTTGTCAAAAATCGACATAAAATTGAGTGAATGGTTAGAAATTGACATATCTCGTTATCGTTGTGGATAAATTTGTCCAATGTGGTTGGCATGTTAGGGAATATGATAAAATAGCATAGATCGACTAATTTTGTCATGTCGATCGAAAGAAATAGTGTGTCATGCATGTTAGGCCTACTGACCTTATCCACAACGATAACGAGATATGTCAATTTCTAACCATTCACTCAATTTTATGTCAGATTTGGCTCAAAATGATCAACTTGACACAATGACAGATTGACTCGATATTGCCCACAGATTAGTAAGAGTATATCAAATATTGCCCACAGATAATGAATTCAAATTAATAAATATGTTAGGGATAAAAAATGTTCCACGGGGACTTTCTTTTCAATATTTTTACACTTTATTGTTTTTTGAGAGCCTAGGATAAAGTATGGCACGGCTCAGTCATATATTTTTGCTCTAAATATGTTGTTTTTTATTTGTCGTCGTCGCTAATGGTGGACGATAATGTTACACGGCGAAATGTCAAAATTCGATAAAAATATGTGTGGCATGTTAGGGTTCAATGATAATTTTGTCATATTTCGAATTTTGACAGTACGACATGACTTTCATGGCAGCCATGTTAGCAACTGCGGGTATGTCGATTTTTGACAAACAAACGCGCTAAAATGCCTCGATAAATTTTTATCACGGCGTGCATCTTAAGCCTGCAGGGCAACTACGTTTAATACTCTGTGGAATCATTGATTAAAATTTTTGCTCCTATTACAGGCCACACGCTGTATAGGGCCGCAGGCACAGAATATATATATAATAGCCGCAGGTTAAGTTGATGTCACTGTCCACGCTCAAAAAAAGTGTCAAACTTGAAAATTTAGTCATAGTGATATTCAAGGCAATGAAACAGTAGACTCTTGTGCTAAAAATGCCATTTCCATCGGTTCCTTGGAACATTATAAGCACTTCTCACACGACCTTGCTAACTTGGCTCGCACTCACCTTTATATCTCATGGAACACAGACTGGCAAAACACTAGGCTTCTGACAGGCAAATTTTATTTTAACAACCAGAAAGAAATCCCTCACAGACCCTGGTTCTTCAGATATCCCAACCTCCCCAAACCAGTCGTTACTACGATATGCAGATTACGTTTAGGTCACTGCTGCACCCCAATCCACCTTGCCAAGATAAGAGTCAAAGACAGCTCTCTTTGCGAATGCGGTCTAGACGAAGGATCTACGGACCACATATTTTTAACTGTTCCAAAGTTGGCTCCTCACTTTATGATCTCCTACCTAACTTCATTCCTCGCCCCTGTAACTTTGACTCTTTGTTGAGTCAAGTTAACTCCCCTTTTATTGAAATTCTTTCAAAATTTATTTTGACCAACAAAATTAAACTTTAACTGTCCATTATTCCTCTACTTTCTCTCGCTTTCATACACACGTTCTTACAGATTTCCTTCTTTCTTGTGCATCTTTAGATTATATTTTATGTGATATCCTAAATCTATTTACTTATACAAATAATATGTATTTATTACATGTACTCATTGTGACGTCGTATTTTTTGTGTTTGTTTTAGATACTAACAAGTAATACAGATTTACATTGACTCTTTCCCCACAAACAGTGTAAATACTATACTCACGTGACATTGGCGAATGTGACACCACAGATTAGCCATAAAAAGAGAAGAAGAAGAAGAAAAGTTTAATTGACCTGTCACTGTCACCACGCTCAAAAAAAAAATTGCGTTGTCTATTATTTTGCCGCTTGTCTTGTTGGCCACAGATTAGTAAGAGTATGTTGTTGGCTGTATCTGAAAGTAAAAGGACTTCTTACCTAGGGTTTTTACAAATTATGCATGCATGCATTAGTAAGAAAAGTGTTCAACAAGTAAGTTCACTAACAACTACAAGAGCAGAAGAATAAACAAAAAATATCAAAATGTCATTTTGGATACATCAACGTTAAAATAATAGGTACATGAGTAAACAATTTTAATTTTATTGTTTCATTTTTGTGTGGCGTAAAACTATTTTTGAATAATAACAATGAGCGTTTTACAGTTATCCTCATCGTTCAATTCTTCATCAGCGTCGTCACATTTCGATGGTCGAGACGATATGGGAACAGCGACAGCGAAGGCTAAAAACTTCGTAAAGGAACTCCTGAAGGCTCGCATTTTTTTAGGCCGCTACATTGAAAGACGTTTAATTGATAAACAGATTGGTTACCGAGATGTTGTAGTGGTGAGTGCCGCCGAAGTTGAGTTGAAGAGAGATTTAGTAGAAGCCCAGCACTGTTTAAGGTCTGCATGCCCTAACATCCACTGGATCGGCATCGTGGATTCCGAGGCATTATCTATCAATTCATCCGGTTTGTGTATTTGTACTGAAATAGAGAACCAACCATTTGGACCCTTTTGGTTCCAAGTAAGAAGCATAAAATTCAGAGATGAAGAAATCATGCTAAGCCTGAAATGTATAAGGTATATTTCCGAATCCTTTCTTGAGATTGAACCAATACTAACCAGATCAAGTACAAAGAAAGTCAGAGAGGGTAATGATGTCAAGCCAGATAGTGGTGTGGAAACGTTGAGTGATACTTATAATGATATAGTTGTGACTTTAAAGAGTGCTATGTCCATCCGCAATTTAAAAGAATTTATGACCTTTTTGTTTGCTTTTGTTATAGCAATTTTTACAGGAAGTACTGCATTTGTGAATTTTCTAGGTAACTTCATTTTGGCTTTGTTGAGAGAAATGTCCATATTAATTAAAAACTCCACACCAATGTTCCTAGGATTGTTAGACTTCTTCAGTAAGATTGTTGGGGGTTTCTACATACTCTTGGCTATGTTCTTTAAACCAAATAACCCAGCTCCACAACAAAATAATAAAAGGAGTATCGCTTACTATAGCCAGCATAATCACCGCAGTGACCAATTTAATTATGATGGGCAGTTTGATTGATTTTTTTCCTTTTACAAAGTGGTATTTAAGAATACTTTATTTTTATTTTATACAAAAAGGTTTTTATAAAAATTTGTAAATGCATTTTTAAAAATTCCATTAATATAATCTATTATATTTTTCTTGTTGCATTTATTATTCCTGTAGGTAGCTGATGTTCTATCTGTGGTTCTATCTTTTTTTTTTTCTGTTAGTGTCTTTTAAACAGTTGATTACCAAGTTAGGAGTTAGAAAGGTAGTAAATGTGTCACTGTGCTTTATTGTTAATTACTACTTCTACCATTATTAGGCATTGTATAGAAAAGAAATTCCTAGGCTGGGTCTCAACTAAGATCTGTGGTGTTTTTTTATTAATATACATTTTAACATAATAGGTCTTTACTGGTCTTTACCTATGAAATTGCCGTTCTTCAGTACTGGTCATTTCAAATAGAAAAAAGTTTGGAATAGCTTTGTATTCTAAATTCAAATTAATTTTGTATTAAAAACCGGTTAAGAGCCATATGACAGTCTGGAGATTCTCAGATTTTACCGAATTTATCAATGTGTGTGTGCGATTTTATATGTCCGGGACACAAAAAAATGATAACTGTAATTAAACAATTTTGATACTTTATCTCTAGTTAGTAGGCTATGCGTATGATGAACACAGAAAATGATGGTCTTATAAAAGTTGATGTGATAAATTAATGTTATACCAGTTTTTTTGTATTTAAAATACCTATTACGAATACAGTGAATACAGTTCGGAATCAGGGCTTGCGTCAATTCCGTTCGCGAACATTTTCCTTTTGATAATTATATAACTAAATTCACAGATTTAAACACAAACGTACAGTTATAATAACGTAAAAAACTTACAGCATAGAAAAAACGAAATGCATCCAAAGGGTGAAGACATATAGAGGCGGGTAACACGCACTGACCTGCAACGACGAACCAGTGTTGTGCCGTGTTGGCTATTTCATGGAATTGAAATGCTTTATAGAGACTTTTCCGACTCAAGTCTTGATTTGAATCTTGTTTTAAAACAATTTTCTAGTGTCAGTCGGTCCTTATTTGGATTGTTGTAACGAATTTCTTAAATATTTCGAGAATAAAAATAGATGACTTGGCACATCACTAGTCAGTCGGTACAGGTTGGTACCGGTTATCTGCCTCTTTATGTCTTCACCCAAATCGTGACTTCTCAGAGTAGGTATTTTTTTACGAATGTAAACTCCACGAGAAACGGGGACTAAGGGTTATTGGTGGATGATGCCATTGGTTCTGCGCTTGATCTACCACGTGTCATACCAGGGCCCTGTTTAATAAACATTACAATCCGACAATTTTGTAAATAACTTACATATTTGTTAAGTTTTATTACAAGTGCTGTTCAATAAACCTTACAAATATGTAGAAAATCTACAAGTAAAAACCTTACAAATATTGTAATTATAAATGCTGTTTAATAAACGTTTACATATGTAGAAAACGCCTGTAGAATTCGATGACAAAATTGTAGTTACAAATTTGTAGTTGTAAGTTACAATTTACATAATATGTAAGATTTTGTTGGGGTAGATTTCATAAATCATGAACATTTAGTGGCATTGATTTATAAAAGTACTTTCTTATTTGTTGAATTGGTAACGAAAGTCATGGGCATAGTGACAAAATATTGATTGTGAGAATAAAGATATTTTATTCGGTGGGCTTAGTGAAAAACTTACTTACGATAATTATAAAAATAAAAATATTGGATTTTTTTTTTAAAAACCTAAATTTTCTTTGATTAAAAGTAAATTTTACAATTAATTGCTAGTAATGTCCAATTTTAATGATAAGAAAAGTAAATACTCACTTATAATTAAAATTGGCCATTATTTATTAGCAATTAATTGTAAAAGTTTAGGTTTTTTTATAGAAAAACATAATAAGTATTTTTTTTAAAATAGCGAAACTTCGTCTATGACAACCATGGCTCAACAAATGGTTCTAAATGCTCTATACTACTTTCGCCTCCAAGCTTTGCACCCATCTTCAAGTCACCCTCCCCTGTATTATTATCTTTATATTTATTCAAAATTTCTTTATTTGTTAGGTTGAGGCAAAATTGTAAAGTTCTGACACAAGGCGAGTCTACCTGTCGGAATTGTAATACAATTTACAAAATATGTAAACTTGTAACTACAATTATGCGTTCAATAAAGCAGTTTTCCCTACAAATATGTAAATTGTCACCTGTAGAGAGAAAATGTTTATTGAACAGAAACTTGTAAAATTGTAGCTACAATTCTACAATTTTGTAGATTTTCCACCATGGTAAATTTGTAAGTTGTATTCTTTATTGAACAGAAACTTGTAGAATTGTAGCCT